>JBBYHK010000023.1:16356398-16370406 GCA_038382065.1 Adansonia grandidieri | reverse complement strand
ATCTAATCTTAGAATTTTTTTATGTTAAAGCTAGAACCAAGCCTATCTTTAACTAGTAAACACAAATTAGACTTTACTACATTACAGCTCTAGACTTTAATGAGTTTTTCCCAAATTAAGGTTATCTTTTAATCTAAATTTCCTAGATAGAATGCTTTTAACCTAGAACCAAGCCTAACTATAATACTTTTAAATTTATTCAAAAAATAAAGGTACTTTAAGTTTTTTTACCTTAAAGTAAAAGTGTTTATAAGTTGAATTAGGCCGTAGTTCGAAAAAAATTTAAAATTCTAAGCTCAAGTCTTTTTTTGATTCAGCTTGACTTGTTCATTTAAACTTAAATCATTGCTCATAAGTAATAAAAAATTATTTTATATTAAAATTTATATATTTTATAATTAAATTTAAATAAAAATATATTATTTTGTTTAAAAAAATTATTCCGAATAGATTCGAGTCACGAAAACTTAAATCCTAGCCCAAATCCTATAGACTGGACTTGTCATACCGGATAACTACCCGACCATCTACTCCAAATTAACATCTGTTCTCACCCTTTCAACCTTCCCAATTTACTTAGCTTCCCTCGGAGTCTGCAAATATCTCCATAAGATTGTACCTATTTCAATTTTTTTTTTAATCATTTAAAAATATTCTATAGGTACACATGAAAAATGAGATATAACTGGGGAGAAAACAATGAAAAAGGAGAAAGAACAAGATTAAAGAACTTTCGTGAAATATTTTCCCCTGCAACTACACTTTTTTTTTTTTTTTTTCAAAATCGCTTTAGTTTTTCTTTAAAATCATTCTAAAATTATCAAAATGAATAATTAAAAAAAATTTAACTCCATAACTCTAATTTTAATCCCCACATAATATATATATATATATATATAAACTTTGAATTTTGTAAAGACTTGAAATTGGATTAGGACATAAATTGAAATTTGTGATACCATCATAGGCTTTGGGCTTACTTTTTTAATTAGTAAAAATATTTTTATTTACTGGTGTTAAAACGGTTCCTAAAATCATCCAGCCATAGGCTAGTCATTCACATACTGTAAAAAATAATTGGTAATTAATAAGCAGAAAAAGAATTTCCGTCGAGTTTTATTAATTGGTAATTTACAAACCAAACAATCACTTAATTCAGATAAAGTACTCCAGCAACTCAAATGTAGTGTTGGTGGTTGAAATAACGTTTGCTTAGGAAGGTAATGTGGTGGGAATACAGACAATACACAAAACTACATGGGCTAATTCCAAATTCCTAGGAAGTTTCATATACTAAATTTACTTCAAATTTCCCAGAACAATTATAACGGAATCTCCCCTAAGCAACATCTTATTGATAAGTCCTTGTTAACTGAAAATAACTTGTTCTTACTTTTCCTGGTCTTTAGTGCAGGAAGTCTTAGGATGGAAAATAACCAGAACATAAAAAACTTGAAATTAAATTATAAAGCTTGCAGCAGAAAAGAATCAAACAAATAAAGTCGAGACTCCCTAAATCGAATCGTCTTGCAAGATCTTAATTAATCTTTAACATAAACAATCTTAGGAATGAATGATAACTTTGTAAAATAGAGTTATTTAGTATCATTATCAGCATCAAATTAACTAAGTTTTAGAGATTTTTATTAAGAGTTTATTTATTTTTAGTAGATTTTAATTTGATGTTATTTAATTTCCTTAAATTTTAATTATACAGTTATGTAATATTTTTTTTGTATTTTGTTAGGACAAATCCTGAAAGAGTTTCCAAAAGTACAACTTAATAGAAAAGCAAAGCGGACTCATGTTGGTAGCTTCCAAAAATAAATTAATTGAGCTACTTGGAGAACAAGTTTCTACTCTCTAGGTTTTAGGACTTTTAAAATTAGACTTATAGTCATCCCATATGCTCTACAGTTTTATTTTTCTTTAGTTTTCTGAAAAGGAGAGTAGCTATAAAGACTTTGCAATTGGAAAAGAAGTTAGAGAAGCTTGATGACCAAGACGGGAGAATTCTTAGTTTTCTCTTTCCCAATCTTTTTTATCATTATTGTAATGTTTATGATGGTGATACTCTGGTGTTTTATGTTTTTTAATCAATATGAAGTAAATTTATTTTTTAGGGTTATAAGAGATCATAATATGCAGTTTGGATTATTTTATTATCTTTTCTTGATTTAATGGTATTTGAGCTGTTTGTGTAATCTTATTCTTAATGCTTCAATTGCTTAATCACCAATTAGACTAATTTGGTAACTTAATGAACTTGGAAAAGGGATTTTATGTTTAGACGTGGATTGAATGATATATGTTTCATATTCACCTTTTAGAATGAATTGATCTACATGTTAGATCAGAATATATGAGCATATCATATGTTACCAAATTAGAGTCTAAGCTTAATGAGTTTCTTTTAATTTAATTTGCATAGGAATATAGTAAATTGGTAAGGAAAGATATTTTTATAAGACCATCGAAAGATACTTACAAATAAATTAGAATTTGTAGGAAAAACAGATCAGATGAGCAGCGAAATTTTAGAAAATTTTTTAATCTGATTAAGTCGTGTTCTTATATACAATAAAAATCATTTTAATCAGCTACCTGAGTTGTAGATCTAAAGATGCCATCTAAGAATTCCTAGATCCATATGAAAGCTTAACCAACTAGCCCTCTCCATTATTCTTTATTTCCTAGATGATAGAGTGTGTAGGCACTCTTTGTCTCAATCGACTCTAGATTCGTATAGCTTAATTCTCTTTCAAGACTACCTTTGTGCCAATAGGTTAAAAATCATGAGATGTTATAATTAGAAACCTCGAGAGTGATGCAAATGGTTTACCTGAAACCTTAGGCATAAGCCATTTATTTATATTAGGTAATAAATAGCCCTAATTTTAATTTTTAATTAAAATAATTATTTTATTTATTCCATAAAAAACCTATATGTGGCACCAATCCTAGTATAGGTACCTACTATAATTCGGCCAAGTCCTAGTGTCCATAGACAATATTTTGGCCCAAATTTATTTCATGAAATTTAGCTTGTTTAATTTGAATACTAATTAATTCTAATTAAACTGTTAATTTTATTTAGCCCAATAATTAATCATAACTCCAATTCTAATTCGAAATAAAATCATGACAATTTTATTCGAATAAAATAATTATATACTAATTATCAAAATAAAATTGACTATAATAAAATAATTAATTTAATCACAAATTAAAATAAATAAATAAAATATTTTTTCTTAATTTATTTAGAATATTATTCATATTTAATATATAAATAAATATTTAAGAAAGACTTAATAGATATTAAATTAATTTTTTAAATAATTAATTTTCCATATCTATTTAATTTAAATTTATTCATATATTTATCAAAAGATAAATATAATTAATTTAAATTATAACTTTTTGTCTAAATAAATATTTAATTCAAATTAAATATATATTCTGAATAAATAACACCAAAAAATTATTTTTATTTATTTACTGAAGAAAATGCCTACACTCGTAAAGTTAGTGAATCTGGCATACCGCTTCATCATATTAAGAATGTTCCATCTCCAGATATTTCGATCAATAATCAACCGCTGAAGAATTATGTTGAGCTAGTGGAAGGACCAATTGGACATATATAATTAGGCTCCAATAATCTATGTATTAGATATTCTACATTAAATAATTAATTACATTGTTATTAATCTCAGAGTCATACCATTAAAAACTTAAGACTACATTCCCAATTATATATCGTATTACATAAGCTTTGCAAATAGCCTTTGAATCTAATGACCTTGTCATTTAAGTAATACCTTCATATGATATTCGAGATCAACTTAAGGTTAAAGTGTCTATTTTACCTACTTGATCACCTTATCTTAAAAATGGAGTGCATTAACTATGCTCAAAAATGTCACAAATGCTAAATCTACGCTAACAAAATCCATATCCCATCAAGACCTCTGCATGTTATGACGGCTTCATGGCTTTTTTCTATATGGGGCACGGACATGATTGGACCGATTACACCTAAGGCTTCTAATGGGCATTACTTTATTTTGGTCACAATTGATTATTTCACTGAATGGGTAGAGGCAACTTCTTATGCTAATGTCAGCAGATCTGTCATGTGCAAATTTGTAAAACGGGATAACATTCGTAAATATGGTCTTCTCGAATAGATTATCATGAATAATGCACATAATCTAAAGAATAAGATGACGCAAGCAGTCTGCTCTCAATTTAAGATTCAGCATTAAAACTCCATCCTATACCATCCAAAAATGAATGGAGTAGTTGAAGCAGCCAACAAGAATATCAAGAAGATAGTCAAAAAGATGGCCGAGACATACAAAGATTGGTATGAAAAGTTGCGTTTTGCCTTACATTCCTATCACACAATAGTATGAACTTACATGGGTGCTACCCTATTCTTTTCGGTCTATGGCATGGAGGCTTTCTTGCTAATTGAGGTTGAAATCCCTTCACTTAGAGTGTTGATGGAATCTCAACTTGAAGAAGCTAATGGGTTATGAGCCGATATGAGCAACTTAATCTAATTGAAGAGAAAAGAATTAAAACCATTTCTCACGGGCAATTGTATCAAAAGTGCATGATAAGGCCCCATAACAAAAAGTCTATCCTTGCCAGTTCTGGAAGGTGACTTGGTACTTAAACAAATTCTCCCGATCCATAAAGATGCTCACAGGAAATAGACCCCAAATTGGGAAGGGCCATATATGGTGAAATGTGTATTCTCTGGAGGAACCCTAATCTTAACCGACATGGATGGCAGCGACCTACCTAACCTTGTGAACTCTAATTCTATTAAGAAATACTATGCTTGAAATGTCTTTACATGAAAACCCAAAAGGGCATTTTATTAGTTCTTCGCCTATCATTCTCCAAAAAAAAATAAAACAAACAAAAAGAAAAGAAGAAAGAAAAAACTAGGTTAAGCTGAAAACCCAAAAAGACAGCTACTGACCCTTTTACCCTATATTCACAACTTGGATCAAGACACCAAGTCATAACCTAACCCATTTGTTCTATGCTGACCAAACTTCCTCCATATCTGCACTCAAAAGATGGAAACTACCTAGCTTTGAGGCCTCTATCCCACCATGAAGCAATCTAAAGAATCTTATTATGAGTCGACCAGTACCAAAAAGATTAATTGCTTAAAAAAAATCTCCAAGAGCACTCAGTGAAGAATTTATATCATCAACATCAGAGCCAATCGACTTAGAAAACTTCTCCTATCTCTTTTGTATTTCAAAATATTTCACAATCTCATAAGTTTGTCATAGCTTGTACCTTTTTTCTTTGAATGAAAATACAATTACTTGATTTCTTGTAAATTTTTTTTGGAACCTTGCATTCCATGTCGCTCATGCTTATCATTTAATTGGTAATACTTGATAAACAAACAAAACTAATAATAAGATTTCCTAACATTAATTGGAAAGATAGAGTTTTGTAGGAGCTTTGTTTCATGTCTAAAGACTAAGAATGAACTCTTAGGGCCATAAACAGTCTTACCTTGGGACCCCACATCTTGAAAATGTGTTTAAAACCTCCTCCTAATAGGTGATCATGGACCTCTCGTATCTTCAAAGAAAGGACAATCTTAACATTCAAAGCCTCTAAAAATCTAAAGCAAGATTGGCAAACCCTGGGGAAAAAGCCACCTTATCAAAGTTGAAGAAGGCAAAAACCAACCATTGGATTAGGCTTTTAAAATCAATACCCTTGCATCATTTAGATAAGCACTTGCATCCACATGCATTATGCAACAGTTAACATCTTACAAGTACTAGCTCCCATATATAGAAGTTAAATTTGTAGGGAACCTAAAGTACAATGTTTTGATTTCAAAAAACCTCGAAGGCCTCAAGTAAGTACCTTTGACCCTATGTACTTATCGAACATCACCCAAGAGTGGAATCTAAACTCATTTCCTTTTAGTCTTCAAAGAGCAGGATGCCTTTCTTAACTTACCACAAAGCCCATACAAGCTGGTGGCAACTACCTACCTTAGTTGTAAAAGAGTAGGATGCTTTCGTACCTCAAACCTCACACAAGTTGGTGGCAACTACCTACCTTAGTCCTTAAAGAGTAAAACACTTCCTTTCCTCAAAACCCACACTAGCTGGTGGCAACTACCTACCTCAGTCCTCAAAGAGCTGGATGCTTCCCTACCTACCTCAGTCCTCAAAAAACAAGAAGCTTATCTAAGCCCACACAAGCTACTGGCACCAATCTACCTTAGTCCATAAAAAGCTAGATGTCTCTCTTCATATACTTAAAGCCCATACAAGCTTATGGCACCTGTCTACCTTAGTCCATAAAGAGTTGGATGTATTTCTTTACCTACCTCGAAGCCCACAGAGTTAATGGCACTTGTTTAGGGTTAAACCCTAAAAATAACCTAGCACATGAAACCGTCATCCTACTGGAACAAAATAGTGTTTATTTGTCTTTGCCCTATTCCTAATAATTAGCAACGACCAAAAAGAGGCAGCTGTCGACATTTTATTTTGTCCAACCCATTTTTGGCACCTTAAGACTTAATTGAAGGATGATAAAATCAAAAACTAAAATAAAAATTAGAAGATAACTGTTGGGTGCCATGTCACTAGGCACTATTAAGCGACATAATGCTAGGCAAAAAATTTTTGTACAAAGGTCTGAAATGCCTATGGGTCGTATTAAAAGAAAATATAAAAATAAGGTATCAAAGGCCACTTTTCATGGTGTCACCGAAGTTATTCAGACGAGTACATTAATCAATTTCCCACTATTTGTGACAAAGTTGAGGAAAATTGGAAAGCCATAGGTCGTATAAGTTATATTGGTGTACAAGTATTGATACGAGGCTTTATATTGCCAAAAACTTGAATTTTCACATGTAGTATTGATATAGGAAGGTTTGGTATTGATATCTAAGATATGGTATTGATACCTAGCATGTTTGTATCGATACAGACCTTGATAGTAGCTAAAATTGTGATTTTTGGCAAAATGTATCGATGCACAAGCATGAGTATCGATATAAATCCATTTAGTATCGATACAGGCCTTTAAGTCTCAAGACTAGAAACATTTTTTGCTTTTAGTATCGATACATAGCACATTGTATCGATACTTATGGGTAAAAAGTACCTTGTGTATCGATACACCAGGGCATTTTTACCTAGTTTGAGCCACTTTTTAGCCTTCAAAAACCTAACTTAAACATGTTGTTGCACCAAGGAATTATCATAAATGATTGCAAACCTCAACTATGGGCCCATGAATGGATTCAAACAAAATTTTAGAGCCCTAATAATTAATGACAAAGGTCACTTTCATAAGATATATGGTTGTAAGAAGGTATAGTAGGCATATCTCTAGTTGCAGGCTGCTAGAGCCTTTTTGCCTCCTTGCTCAACATGGCAAAACTAGTGGAAAGAGAGTCAGCTGAGCATGGTAGCCGGAGATGTCCCCTGGTGCAAGAGGGAAAGATAAAAAATACCTTTGCATTGTCTTCTAAAAGTAGGGTCTAGGCATTGAATAGAGAACTCCTAACTATCTCAAGAAAAAAAAGCTTTCCAGCAATCTCAACGGACTCCATCCATTCCTAAAAATCCTTTAGCAATTCTAGTTCCAAAAACACTATTCCATTACCTTTCACCCTTAACCAACCTCCATTCCCGTAGCTCCTTAAAACCACCACTAGAATACCTTTAAACACTCAACCTTTCACATACTTTCATCCTTAAAGCACCCCACCAGCAACCATATTACCATAAAGCTTCTTTCTTTCACCCTTTTCTTACTAAATAATAGCAAAAAGAGGGAAGAAACTGAGCTTAAAGTCACTACTTTAAAAAAGGGAGGAAAGTTTAAGCTTTTGCTAGTATATTTTCTACCTTGCTCTATACATTTTTTGTTTGATCATCCATTTCATTTTAGTGAGCCCTTCATGCTGCCATCACCCTCCTAAGAATCTTATGCATCATTATTGCTTTGGTTGTGGTAGTCTTAGGATCTTGATGATCCTTTTGACATTTTGATGCTGTTTGGATATATAAACTCACCATACTTTATTTTTATCATTGCACAGCCTCTGTTCATGCCTTTTTTACCATGTTCCTTCTGTATTGACATATCCATATCATATTTAAAGGGTCACCTTAACATTTTTTATGTATGTTCATACATTTTCCTGTGTTTTAAGGAGTCTCATGAAATAAAAATTCTATCTTGACAACTCTAGCATCCATTCTTTTGTTTAAACATGTTCATATCATCTCTATGCACCCTATTTGTCATCTTCTTGCATTTTTGTCAACCATTTTCATGTCAAAATGTCATCTTTGTATGTTTGCCTATTTAATCTATGTTTGTCTTTGTATGTGCTGTATTTTGTTCATGATATCTCCATTAAAATGCTTGCTTGTTTCTTAAAACCTATTTTTTTAAAAATCCCTAAGTTAAGTTCATGCTACCTCCAATAGATAAAGATAACATAGACTTAATATTTTCATAAATTGGTCTTCCAATCTTAGGGGTAGATTAACATTTCAGCTTTGGATTCATGGCAAAATAAATTTATTTAAAAAAAAGATCCTTTTTAGTATTAAACCTTGATCTTGAGTCTCATATTTCCTTTAGTGACATGGTCAACGAATTGTTCCATCATCTCAAACTACTCTGAGATTGTGGAATGAATTTGTGAAGCCCATCTTACTCTCTGTCACAGACATGCAGATGTCCTAGACTCAAGTCTAATTTTGAAAAAGCCAAAATATCAAATAATCCCTCTATTTTTGCTCTAGCAGCACTGTAGTCTTGATTTCAAAAGTTATTTTCGAACCATAAAATGTTTTCTTAGATTTTTCTAATATTTTTCACCTAAGGCGTATCAAATTACTTTTCTAATGGTGTCTTATTTGCCTTCAGATCATCTTGGATGAAGAAGTTATAATTTTTCAGACCTTTTCTGTCTGGAACCCCTAGAATCAGCGTGCAGTATTCTGTTTGAGCCATTTTGCTCCATCACATGATTTTTATGAAATTTTTAAATATTTTTCTTAAAAAGTTCACAAAATTCCCTTCCACAAAGGTGTTGTTCATGATCTAACAATTCTGGACAAGCTTGGAACTATTTTCCAAAGTCCACCATGCCCTTTTTCTTGTACATACAGCCAGTGTTGAGACAGACTTAATTTCAAAAATTAATTCTGCCTAGAAAGTGATTTTCTAGGATTTTTGAAATATTTTTACATTAAACCTTATCGAATTACCTTTCCAATGGTACCCCATTTACCCTCTAAGCCTTCGAATGCACTCAAAAATATTCAGGAATGGAGATGACGCAATGTTGTCCCCTATTTTCAACTTAATTTCTAAATCTCCTTTTATCGAGACATTTGAATGTCTCAAAATGCATCTGATTGGTTCTCCCACAACACCAGCCCCTTTTGACTCGGATCAAGGCTAAAAATACAAAAATATAAAAAAAGATTTCTTATTAAAATTTTTGCTAGTGGAGATAATCCAACTCCATTGCTCCAAGAGGACACTTTAACCTATTTTTAATTAAAAATCTAAATTTTTTCTTCATCACTAAATATTTTCCTAACTTTATCTTTCATGATACTCCAAACCCATCTCTCTGAGAGGATACTCCAACCCCGCTTTTTGTTAAAAAACCTAAAATTTTCTCTGTTTTAGGTGCCTCAGACTGTTTTGATTAAAATCATTTTTGTCTCTCAAATCACCACCGAATCCAGACCTGTCTCTCAAATTATTATCCCGATCGTTCTTCAATAATCGAAGATAATTATGAGATACATTTTGGTCATCCCTCTTTTTTCATGTTCTTTTGTTTGTGATTGCTTGTTTATGATATTATTATATTTCTCCTTTTTCGTTTTACTAACACGTTTCTTTTTGTAATGATTATCATGCATTTATGTTTAAATTTTATTTTTTTCAATAAAATTTACAGGGCAATGTTCCGTGTTGGTATCTCTCCAGTGCCTAATATGAGACATCCAACTTTTTAAGTCTGATCCGGACATTGTTTTCACAAAAATCCTAATGTTCCTCACATCTCTGAGGCACATAGGTGATCTAATTTTCTATAAAAACCTGGATTTGTATTTCCACCAAAACTTCATGCATTTAAAAGGATTATATCTAAATAAAGACTAAATGGAATCGATTTAACTGAGACCAAAGTGAGGCATAGTTAGTAGGTATCGATTTTGGGCATCGTAGGGATGCTAATCCTTTCCTGTGCATAACCAACTCTTGAACCCAACCAAAAAATCTCTAAGCTTTGTAGACCTTGAAATCGATGTTTCGAGTTTCATAACTCGAAATATTGTTTTCAATAGGCATCCGATTCTACCTAGCCCAAAATGATCTGTGGCAACTCCAAGTTTATGGCACTTCGTGGTAGCCATCCGAGACTAGTTGGATGAGCGATTCGCCCAATGGTCTCTTCCTTTTCCTTCCCATTATTATGCCTAATCTAAATCCCGATCATGGGATAACTCAAAGGCTCAACCATAACCAACCATCATTTATTTTTAGGTCTAGCACGCCATGCCCTTCGAGTCATCCGAAGTTTTAAAGGCAGGCCACATTGTGACATTTAGCTTACGCTATGGCTCCATTGTTATCACAATAACATGCTTGGAACCATATCAAGTTCATCAAATGAACTTATCCATCCAAACTTCCTCACACATGGCCTCATACGTGGGTACGTATTCGGTATCAGTTGTTAAGTCTAATTCATCTTTGGAACCTTTACAACTTACTATAGCACCATTAAAGGATAAATAAAGCCGCTGTGTGATTTACTATTAACTCAATTAAATTAGAAGCTAGCATCGTCAACCTGAACAAGGAGTTTACCCTTCTATATATGTCCTTCTATCTAAAACCTTAAGACACAACTCTTTCAAGTGATGCATGCCACGTACCATAGGTAGGTTTCCTTTCTTAGAGTTTTCCATGCTAAACCTCTTTATCACCTAACCTATGTAAGTGAATTAGGATAAACCAAGTAGGCTTTTAGATATATCTCTATAGACTTAATTCCTAGAATGTAAGTTGTTTCTTCTAAATCCTTCATTGAGAATTGTCTAGACAAACAAACCTTAGTAGCCTACAGCATTAGTATGTCATTTCCTGTAAGCAGTATGTCATTAACATATAGCATAAAAAATCGCTTGCTTATTCATCTTCTTATACACATATAGATCATCAAGATTCTTCATGAAGCCAAACTCTTTAAATGTTTCATCATATCTGATATTGCAACTCCGTGAAGCTTGTTTTGGCTCATATATTGACTTTATTAGTCTATATACCTAATAAGGATTTGACTTAGACGTAAGACTATCAAGTTGTGTCATGTATATTTTCTCTGAGGAATGCAGTTTTTACATCCATCTACCATATCTTATAGTCATCATATATAGTTATAACAAGCAAGATTTAAATGGATTTTAGCACGACAACTGGTGAAAAGGTTTCCTCATAATCAATGCCTTTAACCTTCTACCACTAATTTGGCCTTATATGCCTCTATGTTGCTATTTATATCAGTCTTTCTCTTAAAGACCCACTAGCACCTTATGGATTTTAGCCCTTCAGGTGGATCAACCAAAGTCCATAATTGGTTGACTTGCGTGGCATCTATTTCAAATCTCATGGCTTCAAGCCATTTATCAGAATCAATGTCAGACATTGCTTTCTCAAAATTGGCATATTTAGTATCATAAGGCAAGTTATCTTGATCAACAGGAAATTTGTATCTCTCTAGACCTTGCCTGATTCTACTGATCGATGAAGAAGTTGTCCCTTGAGCATTAGGCTAAGCATCTAATGCTTCAACTATTGGCTCAAGTTCTATAGGAATGTTTATTTGTGGTTCTTGAACTTTTTTAAGATCAATTTTACTACCATTAAGCCCTTCAAGTAGATACTTTTCCACTAAAATGTGTCCATGTTTTAAGACAAACACTTTATACTCATTGGGATAATAAAAATAGTATCCAGCAATTTTTTTAGGATACCTCACAAACCTACATTTGACTAATCTTGCTCTCAGCTTATCAATTACTACACGATTCATATAAGCCATGCATCCCTAAATCTTTATCTAAGACAAATATGATTTTTTACCTTTCCATATCTCATATGGTGTCTTATCAACAAATATGAATAGAAAATTATTTAGATGATGAGCATTAATTGCTAAGGCATATCCCTAAAAAGATATCGCAAAGCCAGCCTTAGACATCATGGAATGAACGAGATCTAATAAAGTTTGGTTTATTCTTTCAGACACTTTATTGTGTTATGAAGTTTTATGTAGAGTCCATTGTGACAAAATCCCATTCTTAGTCAGATGATCTAAGGATTCTTGACTTAAGTATTATCCTTTTTGATCATATCTAAAAGCTAAAAAACTCTTGCTAGTTTGTTCTCTATTTTAGCCTAATACTCTTTGAACATTTCAAAGGCTTCAAACTTGTACTTCATTAAGTACACATATCCATACCTTGAGTAATCATGACGTAGGAATACCTATATCTAGCCATTATATTCATTGGTCTATATACATTTGAATGTACTAGCCCCAATAAATCTGAAGCCATTTCATTTTTATGAGTGAAAAGAGTCTTGGTCGTTTTTCTAAGGAGACAACATTCAAATGTCTCATATGATTAATAATCAAATAGGTCTAGATAGCCTTGTTTGTATGACTTAGCTATACAAGTCTCATTGATATGACTAAGTCTACAATGCCAAATATAGGTTTTACTTAGATCATTACTCTTTGCTTTCTTCACATCTATATTGAGTAAAGGCTTATTTGGATCCAATAAATATAGCCTATTATGTAATTAGACCAATCCATATACCATGTCATTTAAGATAATTTGTGCAACTATTGACTTTCATCTCAAATTTAAAATTATTATCCTCAGTGAGGTATGAAACTGAAATGATGTTTCTAGACAATCTCGAAACACTAACATTTTTTAATTCCATGGTCATGCTTGTAGGCAATAAAAAGGTACAAGCTCCGATGATAGTGGCCAAAACTTTTAATCCATTGCCTATTCTTAGAATTACCTTATTAGAGCCCAATTTTCTACCATTTTTTAATAAGCTTATGCCATTACATAAGTGAGATCCATATCTTAAATTTATTATGCAAAAGGTAGTATTAATAGTAGAATAGTTTAACTTGGTCATGTGAAAGTCAATACCTTCCTTTTATTGTGAACACTTCTCAATTTCACATGTCAGTCCAAACACTTTGAGCTTATGGCATCAAGTATGCCTCACAATGCAGTTAATGTAGATACCATTATCAGTAACCTAGTATAAAATAAGTATATATCAGCTATTCTGTATTAAACCAATAATAATAAATTTTTATTGGTCTTCCCATTAATTTTTCAAAATAATAGCCCTTATTATTATTCGAAAATCACTTCAAGCATTTCTAGTGGGCTAGATCCCTTTCAACATGTTGCAACCCTAAATAACTCAACAAATTACAACAACCTTAGTTCAGTAAGTAACATAGCTTATCAATTGCATCTCTATGCAACTTTTAGATTAGTTAGGTGGCAACTCTTTGCCTAAATGCATCATATACATTTCACTTAACCATCGCCTCTAACATCATATGGTTTAGTGTGACACATTCAAATCATACAACATCAGTTGAGTAAGATCCATTACTTATAATTCATGTCATTCAGGCGAAAGAGACCTTGAGTGACTTAACAAATCAGCTTCAACCTAAACTCGAGTATATTATTATGAATAATGAAAGGTGTCTTTATCAGCAAAGCATGTGACTCAATATTGTATGAGGGGTTTTTTTTCATTTTATCTTTTAATTAAGGTCTCATCATATTTGCATGCATAGCATTTTATAATATTGCATCAATTAAATCTACTATCTTGCATA
>JBBYHK010000023.1:16342472-16356298 GCA_038382065.1 Adansonia grandidieri | reverse complement strand
ATTAAGGACTACAAACTAATGCAATATTTTGAATCCTCCCACTAAGTCTTATGTTTTCATGAATATTAACTATTAATAGTTCATGAATGCTCTCACTAAGTCTCATATGTGTAAGATTTCTTGTAGGGAATGCAATTTAAAACTTCTTTTGAATTCTAATTGATTTAGGCCTTAACATATCTGATATATGTATATTTGATATAAATGATGGACAGTGTTTTAAGAATAAATCTACTATGATTTATTAAATAAGGATTCAAAAAGTGTGGCATCTTATAATATCAAAAACAGATGTATGGTCATAACATACTCCTTAAAAGAATCCTTCTATTTCAGCCCATAATTGTTGAAAATAGAACATTTGGATGTTTAATAATAAATCATATAAGTTTCATAAACTTTTCTAAATGGATCAGCAAGCCTGATTTGCATCAGTTGGGTTGCCTCCTCCATGTTGCCCCATCATTATTTCTCTATATTATTGTAAATTTATGTTGAGAATAAAGATACCATAACATAAAACAAATTCTATGTTTTGCCAAAATAGATCATGATAATGTTTAACAAACATTAAGAGCGAAAGCTTTGATCAATAGCTATAATATTTCCATTCTCATAGACTTTCTTCACTACTCTTTTCATTTAGTTCTTACAATATTTCATACATATTTAAGTGCCAAACTCTAGGTATCATAAACCAAGAGAAGTGCATAAATCTTAAAATATGTCGATCTATGAAACTTCTATAAGCTTTCTACTTTGATAATATCAAAGTATCATTTCCATCTCTATTATATTAATCCAGCTTTCCATAAGTATGGAATATTTGTTTATTATTTCATATGTCTCTCTTCATAAGAAAGTATAATGATAATACATGGATCATACTCTATGACACATCTAATGTGCTTAAGTCTTGAAACACATCCTATCACATAAGGCTTGATTAGGCTACCTTATAACATCTTGCCTAGGAACATTCCTTAGGGATGTCGAACCTCTCATCATGATTTTTATTATTGAACTATTCAATAAAGCTTTGAATGATTTCAAAAGTATTGCCTGCCACTTGATCCTTTTAGAGTTTAGTTGCCCTACTAGTCATCATGATAATGTAGTTAGATCAAGGTCATCTCTATGAACTTGATAAGGTGCCTTTAACCTGTAGGCTTTTCTTGGATATGCGATTTGATTTTGTTTTAAGACAATCTTACTATTGTAGGATTGGATAATGGGCTTTAGCCCATTAATTTATTAGCATCAAGCATGCTATGAGGTGGCAAGTTTAAAGTCATACTTCTTGTTTATATCTTATATTAATTTAGAACATATTTATTGTCAATAACTTATATAAATTAATCATTTAGTCAGGTTTTAATACATGAATAAGTATTCTCATTATTTTTTACGTAATTATAGCCCTTAACTATAATATAAGAAGTTCAATAATTGGATCTTTTTAATAAGCTAAGACCCATTTCATTCCTACATAACCTTAAACTACTCAACAAATTATGCAAGAACTCAGTGAGTAGGTAACTTAATTTACCAATTGCATCACTAAGCAATTCCTAGATCAGTTAGGTGGTAACTCTTTACCTAAATACATCATATGCATTTCATCTAACCATCACCTCTAATATCACATGGTCAAGTGCAACATATCCGAACCATGCAACAATAGTTGAGTAAAACCCACTACTCATAACTCAAGCCATTCGGGTAGAAAAAAGCTTGAGCAACTTAACAAATCCTTCTAACCCAAACTCGTGTATCTTATTATGAACAATGGAAGGTGTCTGATCATGCTTAGGCATGGACTTAATATTTTATAAGGGATTAATTAATTAATTAATTAATTAATTAGGTCTCATTGATTTGATTTGGATTGCATTGCATTGGCATTTATGTTGAGTACATACATATCATATCTATATATATATATATATATATATCAACATAAAATAAATCTAATCATGCAATCCTACATGGATGACTATGGACTTTTATCTAAGTCTAGTTTCTGTGAGCCATTTGGAAACTAGATGGTCAAAACCTTAGGATACCTTACTATTTTTTCGTAACTCTCGATAATGTTTTCCTTGGGCAATTCATCATGATGCCATCTTCTATTTACATTTGTGGAAAAATAAAATTCTTAAAATCTAACCTAATCTAAATCTATAACTACGTAATGTTTTCATACGATTGATAGAAACTGAGTTACATTCAAGGGGAGTTAGGCGAGAAGAGAATTTTAAAAACCTAAAATGAAATAAAGAAAAGGTCCAGTTTGCAAACCCTATTTAATAAAAATAAATACCATAAGAAATATTTTAACTATACATTCACTGGTCATACCAAGGTCTAAGTCTATAACCAACCATCATGTTTTAACAAATTATAGCATAATTAATGTACAGCTAAAATCACATGGTAATCACTTGTATCCAATGTATAAATGTATATAAACAAATTTATAGCATTCAACAAAGTCTCTACAATAATCAACCATATAGATTAAACACATTTAATCTTATTCCTAAATCTTAGGAAACTAGTTTTAACTTTGACATTTACCTAAATTTAGGTGATTTGTCTCAACAAAGACAAATACATTTAATTACATGCTTAAATTAGGTTTCCAAAATTAACATCTTTAAAACTTAGAATTAAAGAAAATTATATAATTAAGTAATTTATGTAAACAAGTTTCCAAATTTTAATTCTTTTAAAACATGTCTACTTAAAGAATCCTTATTTAACTGAATCTCTTTCATTGTGCCTAACTTTTAAGAGTTTTATCCATTAGATAACTCTTATCTAATTCAATTCAACCTCATCCCATAATTTAAAGGATCAAATCCTTTATTTTAAGGAATTTTACCTCCAATAAATGTAGAACAATAGCATGTAATGTCCTCGGTATAGGCAATCTCTTTGGCCATGCCAATGGCATTTGATCACCATCTTTGGATGATGTTCATATGCTGTTTTTGATGTTGGAAAAACATATTAGATGCTGCCAATGATCAATCCATGGCAGCAAACAAGATGGCAACAAGTTTGCCACCTAATTGCATGGTTTTAGACAAACCAAGTGCGGTCATCACCTTGCGATAAATTCTAGCCATTAAAAACATGACATCACCTTTGAAGTATGTTTAGATACTGATCTATAGGTGCTGGAAATTCAATTTAGATGCTGCAAAAGTTTGAACCAAGGCAGCAAAGATGATGACAACAAATTTCCACCTTAATCACCCATATCGCATAGAACACCTTCCTTGGGTTGTGGCATCTAAATGCCTTAATTTTCAGCAACCAAAATCCACTCAAGAATCATGTATTATTTAATTAATTTGCTGTCCTAAGATGCAGGAAACCTATAGAACTTTTCCATAAAGATTTCAAGGTGGATTAGGAGCAAGAAACTATCCAAAGTTACTAAACAAGTTTAAGATATGCGATTTCACTATAATCATGCAAGATTGCATTTTTTTGCATTAAAACATTTTTAAATAAATCAAAATTAATTTTTATAAATATTATATGATAAAATCATATAGAAAAATTAACTTTTACAATGAAGAAATCATTAGAAAAAATCATAAAGGAAATAGCAAATCATGGCTATAAGTCTTTGAGTTTCAACGGTTCAAAGTGTATTCAATCCAAATTAATAAAATGAATTTTTACAAATTATTAAACTTTTTAAAATGATTAATAAACCTTTTATACATGCTTTCTAGAGTTAAGAAAATTTATAAAAAAATATTTTACAAAGTTTTAAGGCCCAAAAATTATAGATCTACAAATGTGACATTCAAATGTAAATTACCATGAATTAGGCCATACTAACCATATCTAATCCACAACCTATAGGATCTGATACCACTGTTGGGAATCCTATTCCTTGTGAAGTCCAGCCCCATGCAAAAATGGCATTTAAAAATTCATAAAAATATCATCATATATGCAGTGGAAACATGTAAATATAGAAAAACTGAACTTCTCTATGAATCTCATGGCGAAGGTTTTACATGTGGTAAATGGATCTTTACTAAATCATAATTTAAGCAATCATATGTTTAGAGATCACCTAACTTAAAGATATCATAATCTTGAGTCTTTTCAAATCTTGAAGATCCTTTTGGTAGGCGTGAAGCTTCTTGAAAGGAAATTTGAAATCACGAGCAGCATAATTTATCTTACCTCCAACAGTAATCCACATAGATAGCAATTGAAACCTTCTTTTTTAAGCCTTGTGGTTCTCTAGTGCTAGAAAAAGGCTTTTGAAGCCTTAACTAAAAAATAATTTGCCAATAGTTGCAAATCTGATATGATCCAAGAGCGTTTCCCTTACTTATTATGCTAAAGAAAGGGAAAAACAACTTTAAAGGGAAGTAGCTATTTTCTGCAAATGCTAATAAACGGATCTAAAAATCATAATTCTTAATCTCAGTTGATTCCATTTAAATAAAAAAATGATTTTCTACCTTTATTGTGATCAAAAACACTATGAGGTCACTAGAATACTAATCGACATATAGAGACATTTAAGAAAAATAAGGGAGTTGGCACAATAGCCTTTTGAGAGATTTAGGGTTATTTGCCTAGGGTTTTTTGAGAGCCAACATACTCGCAAAAGGACTTAACATTGGATACATAGGCCTTATGGACTAGGTTTAGCGATTTAATGAATGAACCGGCCTATTAAACAAGCCCTATGGGTGGCACCAACTTAGAGTGTTCCTTGGAGCCCAATTAAAACTATTTTAATTAGCTTGTGCAAGATTGGGCTCAAATAGTAATATATTAATATTTTAGCCCATTAGCACACCGTGAAGGGAACACCATGTGCTAACGTATTAGTAGGCCCAACTTGGAGTAGTTCACAACCAAACTCCATTAACTTGATAATTAGGACTTTTAAGCCAACCCCTAATTTATGTGTTAGATAATTTAATTTATAATTAAAATTTCTAACCCAAGTAAAACAATTTTTACTCTATGTAAATAACATTAAATAATTAATTAAATAATTTATTTAATTTTTCAGATATAATTATTTGGACTTATTTAATATTATCTCTAAAATCATGTCTATAAATAGACATCTTAATAAGACATTCCTATCTTTATTGCCTTATTAAGACATCTCTAATTAGATTTCAAAAATCTAATTTATATTTTAAATTATTATTAATTGAACTTATTCAATTCAGTCCTTTTTTAAGTTGTATTTTATTTAATTAAGTACCATATTCAATTTAACAATTTTGTCTCACTATATGTGACCTGTTAAGTTTCCAACATGTTGGCAATGAACAGAAATGGAACTCTATGTTTTGATGCATCACTTACTATTTATAGACATAGATCATGAGTAGGGTCTAGCAACCCATCATGACCACCTAAATGTTGATAGAATGAAGTGTGACTTCTTCAAAAACTTTCAATAACCAGCCTATCAATATAATATAGTCTTTTCATAGATATCCCAAATAAAAGATGATCATGGTGCAATATCTACTTAAACCTTTATCCATATTAGATCTTGCAACTTATGGTTAATCATTATGAATCCATGCAAAGCTATTCCTTCATTATACTCTGGCCAGAAACTTTAATCAAATTAACCATAGTTAAAATCATTTGAGATATGTCTCCAATATCACTCAAAGTGGTAAATCCTCTTTTAATCACTTATTCATCCTCTATATGCTTTATGTCATTCCCAACGTATACTACCTTAAGCTTTCATCCTTTATGAACCCATTTTAGATAAATTTAAGTGTGATATTCTGCACACAAGATAACCAACTAGCTCAAGTCTAAGGACTATTATACATGACTAGCACGTGAGAACACTTTCATAGACACTCAAGTCACTTCTACCCAATGGAATTCTTATTTAGGCTATGTTCAGTTAACTTGTTTCCACAAAACAAGCGCCCATATGCAATGCTCAACTTGCATGCATCCAATGCTTGGAGGCTTAACACATACTAGTCTTTGTGTATTATCAATGTCCTAAATGGACAATACAATGACTGGGAATATTTTTAGAAACTCCGTTTTGATGCATAAAGATCTCATCATCATAACACATTACTAACTTTACAAGGCCATTGTGTTTCAAGGGCTTCATCCAATTGGACTTTGCATGAGTGTTAATTATGCCACTAACATTAAAGAAAACATATGTTACTCTAATTTAGTAGCACGAAATAGTTATTCAACTTTGTATTCCATGCCCTAATTTGATTGGCTCAAAGGCATACACTAGCAGTTAATATTTTCATATCATAATGAAAATATTCTTACATTTCTAATTTGATATTTTTCCAACCCACTTAATCAAAAGTTGACTTTTTCCAACCATTTTGGAATATAGTTGACTTTTCCCTATGTCAACAAGTTTTGATCAATTCGTCTCAATTTTGGTTGTTTCAGTCAATTCTGACTTAATTAGCCCCATTTGACTATTTTGACTAAGTTTGACCAAGTTTGACCTAAGTTGACCACGTTTAATCAAGTGTGACCTAGGTCAGTTTCATTCCATTTTATATGTTTTTCATTGTTGTGACTCTTTTTGGTTATTTTGACTAGGTTTAACTCAAGTCAGTCTATAAGGGTCTTGGTCTTATTTATATGCTATTTAGGAATCTTGAACTTTTATGGGATTTTTGAAGCTTTTGAACCTTTAAAAGTAGGGTTTAGGTTCATATGCATTCTTGAGATAAGGCCCAAACGAAATTAAGTGTCATAGTCTTATAAGAAAATGTCTAAAGTATACTTGTCTTAAAGATAATATGGGTAAGCCTATTTAAAAAGACAGTGTGGATAAACTTATCTTAATAAGACAATGTAGATAAGCTTGTCTTAAAAAGACAATATGGATAAGCTTATCTTAAGAAGACAACATGGATATGCTTGTCTTAACAAGATAATTTCTAAATAGACATGTCTTAAGATAAGTTCTCTTTGCTAAATTTAGAGTTCTCCAAATCAAGAAAAAGTTTTTTATTTGTAGGGAATTTGATTGTAGACCATATTCGTATTCTCATATCACTAAACTGAACATTGCCTTGATTATTGCTAAATCAGAGCTCATACTAAGAGTTAGTGTTTGACTTGGACCTTAATACTTTCTAAATTAAAAGTGTTAAACTTGAGTGAGAAGCCTGATTATGAATCAAACTTTGTTAAACTAAGCTAGTTGAGGATTCTAAGAGGTTGATTAGGAATCAAACATTTTAGACCAGCAATGTATCTAGACATAACACTTAGGTAGGTTCATTTATGACATTATGAGATAGAATTATGGTTAAACTTGGAGGCTTTAGGTGAAAATGTTTCAACTTAAATAGGAATTTGATCTTGGATTCAAGTTTTAACCCTTTATTACATTGGCAGCCAAAACTTGACATTATCTGAGGTAGATTCAAATAAGGGTCATCCTTTAAGGATATCTATTTAAACTTTATCTTTTAGGATATGAAGAGTTCCTATTTTAATGGAAGTTTAAATAAGATTAAAGCTTTAACTTTTTTCCCTAAAAGATAGTGACGCCAAGTGATTTTTATTAAGTGTGATAAATAGTTTTTTACAACTAAAAAAAAATCTATCAACTTTCTTAAGGAAGTTGATGTTGGAATTCTTAAGTCAATAAATAATCAGATACAAAAATTTATAATTAAATTATAAAGATAGCAATGGAAACAATACAAACAAATATACCAAGACTCCCTAAAATGGATCATCTTGCATGGTTATTTATTAATCTTTAAAATCAAGATCTTAAAGAAACATCAAGATTTATCATATCTCAACCTAGAGATGTTTAGGATTAACTCCATGGCCATAAGAACTTATACACCAAGCCAGTTGTCTGAAACTAAAGCTATCCAAGTATCCAGCTTCTAATGATTATCCATATAAATGATCCAAAAAACCTTCAAAAGGGAGGGACTTTGTCCACTGGAACTTATGCTAGCAGCTTAGATTTCACAAATCTTTATAATAGTCTCCTTTGATTCTTAATCAAAAGCACCAAAGAAAATTGTTTTTCTTTTGTTTCTCGGTGATTTCCGCAATAACCCTCCAAGAATCATAATTCACCTCGTATGGACAATAAAACAACAAAGATAGATAGTAATAATAATCATGTGCGACAACTAACATGAGTTAATATATCTAGGGTAACTATTGCCAACTTTTAGCCTTTTTACATTTTAGTCCCTGGCCTACTTGAACTAGTACAAATTAGGCCTAAGTAACTTTTATTGTATTAGATATATAAGCCCAGTTTTGTTTTAATTTCTACCAATCACCCTTATATATGTGAACTATTAGGCCCTTATCATGTTGGTAATAAATATAAGTTACCCATTAAGAATATTCATATTTATAGACTAAGATTGGCATCTAACACTTGGCCACCTAACATGCTAAGAATGTCAATATGGTTTTGACGTGCCCTTCAGTGTATAGTATCTCAACATAATTCAATTTCATCATATGTCCTGAAATTAGCAAGGTTTACTACAATGTCTATTCTAAACCCTTTCCATATTAGTATGCAACCCTTATGTTTTAACTCCATAATCAATATTGCCTTGACTAAGAACTTTGAGCTAACACTGGCTAGGAACAATTGGGATGTCCCTTTATATTACCTGGGGTGATAAATCCCTCTCTAGACCACTTATCCACCTTTAGAATGCTTCATGTCATACTAAAACCACCCTACCATAAGCATCCATCTATTGTGGACTAGTTCATGATGGAACCAAATTATTACACTCTTCATACGAGATGACTTGGTGTTACAAGTCTAAGAATCATTTACATTACTGACACATAAGAATATTTCCATAGACACTTAGTGAAATACGAAATGGAACTCTCATAGCAAGTGAAGTTCAATGAACTTGTTCTATTTAACAAGCACCCGTATGCTATCCCTAAATATCTCTATACTTTAACTTATGAGATCAGGTGCATGTATCAAATGCATGGAGGCTTAATATATGCCAATCTTTGTGCATTATCATATGCCCTTTTTTGACAATACAATGATTAGGAACATTTTATAAACACGACTTTAATGCATAAGCACCCCATAATTGTAACTCATTACAATTCCTTAGCAAAGCCAATATGTTTCATGGGTTTTACCGACATAAAATATGCTTAGCAATTATCAACTAATATCTTATGGATAAAGAAATACCTCCTTAACATAAATAAAATATATTGTTTGTTTAGATGAATATTACTAAATGCCAATGCCATATAATTCATAACAATTGGCTTGCAGGGCTTATACTAATAGTTGACGCATGGAGTCTAGTTTTCTACTAGAAAAATTAGTTTTCTTGATTACAAATAAAACTCCATGGTAGGTTCAGTCAAAGGCTTAAGAGAGAGTTCTTTTTGAAAATAGCTTTTAAGAATGAAATATCTATAGAAGATTAATTGATCTTGCAATGTTTATCCATTTCTTTTCTTGTAAAAAACTAAAATCACTAGAGTTGTTCTTAGGGTTTACAAATTTTCAAAGAAAATTAACCTTTTTATTAAGCCAAAAGGTCTGTCTGCCAGCACATGTGAATCACTATGCCTTGAAAAGGTGCTAATGATAGTTCATGTGGATTATCAAAAGAAGGATGCTTGTGCTCCTTGTGGCCTTAGATAAAGATCTAGGTAACCAAGCCATGGCTGTGTTTATGCAAGAAATGGCACACTTAGGCTTAAAAGACTCTGAGTAGGTAAGATCTCAAATCAAATTTGTGATTTCAATTCAAACCATAGGCAAATCTTTACATAATGATACTATTTAAATTTAAGTTTTTTTTTCCATAACACTATGTTTTAATTTATTTTAATTCTATGCAATTTCTTTGAGCATGATCTTGGACTTTACCTAACATACACTACTGCCATGCAACAATTGGCCTACCATGTAAGCTAACTTCTTTCATTAGAAACTTAATTGCAATATTTACCTACTCTAGTTATATGAAAAGATTGAAAGAATCATCATCTTTTAGGGTAAAAAACATGTTGCTACTTTAACAGTGAAATTAAATGATATGGATTATTATGGATATTATTTAAATTTCAGACTATGCTAAAAGGATAATGAAACCATTAGTGTTATGGCTACTTAAATCTGATTAAAAGAAGATCGATGAGCTCATTGGCAATTTTGGGTAAGTTGTCTAAACTATTTGAGTAACATATAAACAACTTTTACCTTCCATATTTCCTTGTAAATGTTAATTATATTAGTAGATAGCTTTTTCTTGAAATATTCTTTAGCTTTCTCTCTAATAATTCCACTATTTCCCTATTCATTTGACACTGAAAGGTATCTATAATGATAAATGGTATTAATAAAAATAGATAGGAATAGATATTATTACTCCAAAATCAAATCTAGCAAAAAACCAATCACACTATCAAACAAAAAGGAAAAGAATGCAAAACCTACCAAATGTCAAGATTTTCTCTTTGAGTAGCCTAGCAACTTTTCATACACAATTCTCACTTTTAGCTTTTTTTAATTACTTGCTCAATATCTTCCTTAATGTTACATATGATCTTCCATCTTTTATCCAATACACTACAAACCAAAATACGAAAACCGCATTATCAAAATCACCACACAATCTCCAATAAAAAACTCAAGCATAATGTAACACACAAAAATCACTAAAACAAAGTGCCCTTACCTTTTTAAGTGTCTTTTTAGATTTTTCATAGTGGTACTTCCTCACCAAAACCCTTGTTTTATTAAGGCCTAGTCTAAGTTGTAAGCATATTTTCTTCAGTACCACCAGAGTTACCTTTTTTCATTTTAAGTATTGGCATTTTCTTGGCAAATATTTTAAGACCTACATCTATAGTCGATGGTTTCAACACATCATCATTACTTTTAACTTCACAATTTTTACTCCCATTATCTTTTTCTTCACCAAAAATATCTATATCTTATTTTCAAATGACCAGGATCTTCTTAAAAGTGTCATTGCTTGGTTTCTTAGGAGTCTTCGTGATCTACTTCTTGATCCAAATTGGAAAATAAGAGTTCTTAGAAGAGCATGGAGAGAAAAAAAGGAAGGAAGAATAGGAATTACTTAGTCATCCGTTTTCTTATCTTCTTCTTTTTAGCCACCTTAATTAGTGATGCACCGTCCAGCATTTATCTTCTTATCCCCTTTTTCTCTTTCATTTTCCCTTATTATTCTTTCTCTCCTCCTCTTTTCTCCTACTATTCCTTTTGACAATGCTTTTCTTTTTTTTTCTTTAAATCAATTATGTCTAAAGACACTTTTGACCTCAAAAAAGAAATATCAAAACTCAAATACCTTAACATTTTAAAAATACTCCATTACCCCTATCAAAAGACATATTTAGGCTCACAAAAAGACAAAATGGAATCAAATACCCTTAAATCTCAAAAAACTCCTTTATCTATACCAAAAAACATATTTAGGCCCATAAAAATATAAAATAAGATCAAAATACAATTACATCTTAAAAATATGCCTTCTCCCCTAGGACTTAAATTTAAATATGTTGGTGTATGCCTTTAAACCAATCGAATTGGGACGTATGATACATTGTCAAGTAACCATATACATCTTACTAAATTAAAGCAACATAGGTTTTTTTTCATGTTGGTGGTGTGATTGACATTCACGTAAATAGTAATTGGATGAAGCCCTTGAAACATAATACCATTGCAAAGATAGTAAACCATTACGATGATAAAATCTTTATGCATCAAAGCCATATTTCTAAAATTATCCCTAGTCATTGTATTGTTAAGACTTACCATAATAATAAATATGGTCAATAATGTCTCTGCTGTAGGAAGAATTGTTTCTTTTTTACTTGATAGGGGGTGTCCATTCACCAACAAAGACTAATAGTGCTCTCCTAATCATGCTGGATAGTCACACATCACACGGTTCTCAAACCTAACTTGCGATGGCTCCTAGGAGATAAAGTCAAAGCGCTTGATCCTTTGCCCCATACTTTGAAATGCTTCTCTCTGCCGATCAAATTAACAATCCACAAAGGCTATTATATGCTAAGCCTCCATGCATCAGATGTATATAACTCTTTGATCTCATAAAAGTTGAAGCATATAAGAAACTTGAACAGCATATGGGTGCTTGTTTTATGGAAATAAGTTCATTAAACATGGCCCAAATAAGAATTCCATTTGTATAGTCACTCAAGTGTTTACGAAAAAAGTTCTCATATGCCAATCATGTATATAGTTCTTTGACTTGTTATACAAGGTCATCTTGCATGTGAAGTGTTATTCTTAGATTTACCTAAAACGGATCCGCAATGGATGGATGCTTAAAATGTTAAGAATGCCTTAAGGATGAAAGACATTATGATGTATTTCTTTAGTTTTGAAATGATTATTTATATATATTTGAGTTTTTCATTATATCATTGCTATTCCATCCTCGTTTGACTTATATGATAAACTAAACGTAAGCAAATATGGCTCGTTGACTACTTATGTTTATTCTATTAGAATGTTGCATATAATGGACTTTATATGTGAGAAAACAACATTATAAGGTAAGAAGTCTAAATTGGTAGTCCACAGTCTATAGTGTTAATGTGAGCAATTAACTTATATAAAGACTATTATGTCATCTAAATCCAATTGGGGAGATGCTTTATCATGGCCAACTGGAGTAAACCGATTCTTAAGTAGAGACATAGATTTATTACCTAAAACTTGTGATATATTTGACTGGACTAAAGTGTAATTAATCCATTAATAAGTCCATTTACCTGGATTAATTCACTTTAGACATTCATTATGTAATTACCTAAATGACTCATGTGTATAACTTGTATGCTTTGATAATCTGAAGGCCGAAGGATCTCAAAGTAGTAAGCTATTAGATCAGTTATTATATTTGATGAGAGTTTTACTTATAAATATGGAATCATAGCTGTTATAAAGAGTTAAGGTTCTCCTTTTAAAAGGCATCAAACATACTTTAACCTTAAGTTGATCACAGATATCATATGATAGTATATCATAGATATCATATGATAGCATTACACAGATGACAAGGTTGTTGGACTAAAAGGCTATTTATAAAGCTTATGTAATATGGTATATAATTGGGAATGCAGTCTTAGGTTTTTAATGGTATAAATTCAAGATTAACAATTATGTGATTATTTATTTAGCATAGAATTATTAATACATAGATTATTATAGTCTAATTATATATGCCGAATTGGTGCCTCCACTAGCTGAACATAATTCCTTAATATATAGTTATTGATTGAAATATCCAAAGTTGAAAGATTCTTAATATAGTGGAGTGGTGCACCAAATACACTCCCTTTAAGGGTATAGGTGTTTTCTTTAGTAAATGATAAAAATAATTTTTGGTATTATTTATTTAGAACATATATTTAATTTGAGTGAATATTTATTTAAGACAAACAAGTGATTTAAATTAATTACATTTTTCTTTCGATAAATATAGGAATTAATTTAAATTAAAATGATATAAAAATTAATTATTTATATAATTAATTTGGGATTTATAATGTCTTGTTTAAATATTTATTTATAAATTAATATGAATTATATTTTAAATAAATTAAGAAAAAATATTTTATTTATTTACTTTAATTAATTAAAATTAATTATTTTACTATAGTTAATTTTATTTTGATAATTACTTATTTTGAATTAGAATTGAAGTTATGAAAAATCATATAGTTAAATTAAATTAGCAGTTTAATCAAAATTATATTAA
>JBBYHK010000023.1:16324401-16342372 GCA_038382065.1 Adansonia grandidieri | reverse complement strand
TTATTTTGAATTA
Source organism: Adansonia grandidieri (assembly GCA_038382065.1). Classification (NCBI taxonomy): domain Eukaryota; kingdom Viridiplantae; phylum Streptophyta; class Magnoliopsida; order Malvales; family Malvaceae; genus Adansonia; species Adansonia grandidieri. Next base: position 16,342,359 of record JBBYHK010000023.1, on the reverse strand, counting down.
GAATTGAAGTTATGAAAAATCATATAGTTAAATTAAATTAGCAGTTTAATCAAAATTATATTAAGTATTCAAATTATACAGCTTAAACTCCCTAAAATATATTGGGCCGAAATAATGTTTGGCAAAATTAGGGCTTGTTCAAAACTTAGACTATACCACACTAAGGTAGGCAGCCAAGAAAGTTTTAAAGAGATGATAAAATAATTATTTTAATTAAAAAATTTAAAAGACTAGGGCTACCTTGTTGCATGATATAAATAAGAGGCCATAGCCTAGGGTTCAAGGTAAACCATTGCGACCCTAGTGTTTTCTATCACAATATCTTGTGATTTTAAAGTTGTTGATATAAGGTGGTCTTGAAGGAGAATCAAGTTGTACAATGTGGAGTTGATCAAGATAAAGAATGCCCACACACTTTACTATGTAGGAATTGGAGAATAGTAAAGAAAGAGATGTAGTTGAAGCTTTCACATAGTTATACTCTAAGCGTTCTTAGACGGTATCTGCAGATCAATAGCTTAGGTAATTTGATTATGTTGGTTTCATTATATATAACAAAACAATATAGTAGATCCACTTAAAAATTTTTTTTAATTCTGCTGCACCATCTAATTTGTTTATTCAACATAAGGTAGGAATATTGGGTATGACATAAAACATATAAAGGATGAATGAGTGATTAAGAGAGGATTCACCATTTTGAGTGACATTAGAGACATATCTCGAATGATCTTAGCTATGGTTAACTAGATTAAAGTCTCTAGCCAGAGCATAATGAATTGTGAAGATTAGTTCCTTATGGATTCATGATCATTAACCATGAGTTGCAAGATCTAATATAGATAGGGGTTTGAGTAGACATTGCACCATGATTATCTTTTATCTGGGATATGAGGTTAAGCAACTTGATAGGCTGGTTACTAATAGCTTTTGAAGAAGTCACACTTCATTTTATCAACATTTAGGTGGTTATGATAGGTTGCTAGACCTCACTCATGATCTATGTCTATAAATAGTAAGTTATGTGTTAAAATATAGATTACTATTTATATTCACTGCCAACATGCTAGAAACCTAATGTGTCATACATTATAAGACAAAATTGTTAAATTGAATTTAGTATTTGATTAAGTTGGACTTAATTAAATAAAAGATAAATTGAGGAGGATTTAATTGCATAAGTTCAATTAAGAAAAATTTAAGATATAACTTAGATTTATGAAATCTAATTAGAAATATTTTAATAAGGCAATAAAGTTAAAAATGTCTTATCAGGATAATGTCTATTTGTTTATATGACTTTAGGGATAATATTAAATAAGTCCAAATAATTGTATTTGAAAAATTAAATAAATTATTTGATAATTATTTAATTAATTATTTAATATTATTTCACATGAAGGAAAAGTTGTTTTGCTTGGGTTGGAAAATTTAATTGTAAATTAAATTATCTAACATGTAAATTAGGGTTAGGTTAAAAGTTTTAACTATCAAGTTAAGGGAGTTAAGTTGTAAACTACTCCAAATTGGGCTTGATAAAGGGCTAGGCTCATGATATAGCCATCCTTGGTGTGCTATTGGGCTAAGAATGTTAATATGTTAATATTAGGGTCAATCTTGGACAAGCTAATTAAAATAATTTTAATGTGGCTCCAAAGAACACTCCAAGATAATGCCATCATAGGGCTTGTTTAATGGGTCTGGTTCATTCATTAAACATCTAAACCTAGTCTAAGAGACCTATATATACAACATTAAGTCTTTTTAGGAGTAAGTTGGCTATTACAAAACCCTAAGCAAAAAAAAACCTAGCTTTCCTTAAAGGTAGTTGTGCTAGCCCCTTTGCTTTCCTAAAGCCTTTATGCATTGATTCACATTTCAAGTGATCTCAAAGTGTTTTTTTATCACAACGAAGATAGAGAACCATGTTTTGTCTTAGTGGAATCAATTGGGATCAAGAATTATGATTTTTGGATCCGTTTATTGGCATTTGCAAAAATAACTACTTCTCTATGAAGCTGTTTTCCTTTTCTTTGGCATAATAAGTAAGGAAAATGTTCCCAAATCACATCAGATTTGTACCTATTGGCCAGTTATCTTTTGATTGAGGCTTGAGAAGCCAATTTGGCTAGGATTGGAAAACTACCAGGCCTAAAAAAGGTTTCAACTATTATCTGTATTGATTACCATTATAGGCAGGACAATTATGATGCTTGTGATTTCAAATCTCCTCTCAAGAAGCTTGGTGCCAACATAAGGGATCTTATAGATCTTGAAAAACTTAAAGATTATGATACCTTTGAGTTAGGTAATCTCTAAAAATATCATTATTTAAATTATGATTTAATTCATATTCGTTTACCACGTGTAAAACCCTCCCTAAGAGATCCGTAGGGAATTCAAGTGTTTTTATGCTTACTTGTTTTTGTTACATATATTATGATATTTTATGAATTTTAAATGCTATTTTTGCATGAGCCAAACTACACAGGGAATAGGATTCCTAGCAAAATATGGTAGATGGTTTAAAGGGAAAGTTTAATAAAAACGAATAAATTCTTAAATATTTTATTTTAATAATTAACAATAATAAATTAATTATTAGAAAATAATAAAAATTAAGATTAACATAGAATGTTTATTCATAAAAGACTACACTTATTTTTTTTTCTTTTTCATTTTTCAAGTCTTTATTTCATACAACAAAATTTTATGTTAATTTTTAATTCTTTTATAAATTCTTTTATTGTTTTAAACTATTAAATAAAATATTTGAGAGAATTTTTATTGTTAAATTTTGTTTTCAAATTATCAACAATTAATGTTGAGTGGCAAAATTTAACCAAAAATCATAGTTGAGTGCCAATTTTTAATAAAAAAATCAAATGTTAGTTGCAAATTCATTCAAGCAAAAATAAAGTGGCAAATTTGGGCATAATGTCAAAGCTTAATGATAAATATGAATCAAAATAAAGTATATTGATAAATTTTAATTTTCACCTATAGTACGATGCTAATTTGCCTTTTAACTCTAATTGAAAAAAAAGTAAAATATTGATTTAGCATACACTATATATATATTTTTTGCTAGAGCATATTGCTACTTAAAAAAAGGAGAATCTTTTTATAAAAACTTTATTTCCTTTGTGTGTTTTAATATTTTAGATTAACACTGTTAGTAAAATAGTTAATGTGACAAAAACATTTATGAAAATCATGACATGTGACAAATATGTCACATCAATATAATATTATTGGTGTCATATTAATATAAAAAGTAAAAAAAAAAATAAAAAGTTAAAAAATTAACAATTCAAAAAAATATTATCAAAAAATTTCACAAAAATCATTAAAATATGTTTTCTAAATTCAAAATAAAATTGTAAAAAGTCATTTTAATTTTTAAACTTAAAAAAAAAAAAACTCTAAATCTTTTTGATTCAAAATGAAGAAAAAAAGAAAAAGAGAGAAAAGGGGAGAGAAAGAGAATGAAAAGGGAGAAGAAAGGAGTATGAGTCGAAGGAGGCACCAAGATATTGATCAATCGACTTAGGGTAGTTTTTACTAGTCTTGTGCAAATGGACACCCATAGCACTTCCATTCCCCCTTTTGCTTTTTCTCTTATCTTTCTCCTTCCCCGTGTTCTCTCTTGTGATTCTTTCTCATTTTTTCTTATTATTTTAAATTTTAAAATTTCCCAAATTCATTATTTCAATTTTTTTAAAGAAGTTTTCTAGATTTTTTTTAAAAAATTTTAATTTTGATTTTTAAAAATATCATACTTTTTGAGGTTTCTTTGAAATTTTATTTTTTTAGTTTAATTTTTTATAATATATTTTATGTTTTGTTTTTCTTTATGATTTCTTTTAAAAAAATTTATATTTTTTTATTATGCGACAATGATGGTCATTTTTTAAGCATCATAACTTTATTGGACACTTTAGACATTTTATCCCTTTATCTAAATGGTTTTAGTACTAAAAATTGAAGTGTTTAGCGTTTTCAATATCCAATTATAAATTTTAATTCTCTAAGGATCCATTCAGTTTGAACGAACCATTATGGCAACATGATTTGGATAACTTTATTATCTAATCATGCCGCAGCAATTCATTTGGATTACATATAATGGCATGATGGAGATCTCTACTGTGTTGTGCTTTTTTTTTCTACTGAAGCTTTAGCTCTAACGAAAATTCCCAACCTCCAATGAGCATTTTTTTTTCCTATTCTAGCTATACTTTCTTTTTATTTTTTTTCCCTTTGCCTTGAAGTTACATTGTAGGTAGAGGTGGCAAATGGGCGAGTTTTGGAGGTTTAGATCAAATTATTTTCGAATTCAATTATTTGAGGTTTAAATTTATTTCAAGCTCGAATATTTTTGGGTTTGATTTTTTAGGGTTTAGATAATTTCAAGCTCGGGCTATCTTGAGTTCTAGCCATTTCGAATATTGACTTTTTTGGGTTCGAATTATTTTGGGCTCGATTAGTTCAATTTTGGGTAGGCTTAGATGGATTCGAATCATTTTCGAATTCTATAAGTCATAAATATTTTTTAATTTCAATTTTAATAATTAATTTTACTTTTATGTGGTGATAAAAATACTAAAATTAAAATTTTTAAAAAGAATGAATAGTTCATTAATATTTAAAAATATTATATATAGAGATTCGAACTTTAAAAATATTATATAACATAAACAATATAATTATTTTTTGAATATTTGTAAAATACTGAAATTTATACTATGAAGATTAATATTCAAATGAAAAAAAAAAAAAAAAAAAAACAAAGGACTTTACCAAATATGCTAATCTTTAATTCTAAAACAATATGCTACTAAAATTCAATTATATTAACTATAATGAAATATAATAATAATTTAAAAACAAATTTTCCTAAATTAAATATAATAATTAATTATGCTAAAAGCCTTTAACGTTTAAAAATAAAAATAGTTTTATAAAAAAATATCGATGATTTAATCAGTTTACTTAATTAAATCACTCTAATAACAAGATTTATTTTTATTTTACTTTTTACAAAACGGTCTTGTAATAAAATTATGTACTTTTGTAATTAAAATATATAAAATTTTTAGTGTAACATAAATATATTTATCATATAAGCATAATATGATATAATGTATTGTATATATAATATTTATAACAAAATTGCAAACATATTGTACTTGATATAATATATATTAATTATAGTAACATAGATTGTATATATCATTATTCAATGTACTTATATATTATAATATAAAACTTATATTCAACAGTTATTGTGTTGTCTAGTAAATTTTTATATAATATCATAATATATATATAATATAATATATCAATACAAATATAAATGTATAGTATGTACAGTAAATTTTTATACAACTATTGATATTATAATGTTTATGTTATGTAATATTTAAATTAATAGATAACATATGATTTATGTAAGATATAGAAGACATCTTAACTTTCACCGAATATATAAATTTTTATATTTATGTACTCTATTAATCATATTAATAATATGTCATCACGATAATAAAAATATGTATTTCAAACAATAAATTTAATATTATATAATAAACAAATATTTTAATAAAATAATACAAATTTTAGATATAAATGTATAGCGATGTAAGAAAACAACTTTTAAAAATTCATGATACTTAATATATACAAATTAATATTTAAATATATTTGTATATAAATATTAATAAATATGATTGTGATATGATATATACATATGTTAACAAAATTACTTAAGTTTTGTTGATAAACTTTAATTAAAGTTGTATACATATATATATATATATTATAATATATAAAATGAATATTGTTATCTATTAGTATTATAGAAAATATCAAGTTCAATTATTTGCTGAAATTATGTGATAATTTTGTATATTTAAATTATTATTATATTAAAATTTAAATTCAAATGTAAAATAAGTATAATAGAATATTATATATGATTATTTTTATTTATACTAGAATTAATCAATTAAATGTTGAACTAATAATATTATTTGTTATTTTTTTGCTTAATTATTGTAAATATAATATGGACAATACTCAAATATATTTGAAATTTACAGTTAATATGTTTTAAGTTAAATCCAATTTAAAGATTTACTATTAATTTTTTATTTAATAATTCATTATTGATATAATTGTATAATAATTATAAATATATTTTTCATAAATTAAATGTTTTATTTATCTTTTATATATTTTATTTTAAATAAATTATATAATTATAGTTTACTATTTTTTTTATTTTTTAAGAAGTTCGAATCGAATCAGTTTCAGACTCGGATTTTTGGCTTTTTATGGGTTTTGGATTTGATTGGTCTTAGGTTTGGATTGGATTGGTCTCAAATTTGGATCACAATGGATTTGGGTTTTTGCGGATTTCAGGCTTTTACGGTTTTGAATTTTTTAGGTTTGAGTTTTTTTGGGCTTAGGTTTTTTCAATTTTGGACTTTTTAGAATTTGGATTTTTTCAGATACAGGCTTTTAACTTTTTAAATCAATTTGGATTAAATCGAATGTAATCTCGGATTGACTCAGACGGGCTTTTAGGTTCGGGCCTACCTTGCCAACTCTAAGTAAAGACAAAGATTTCCATCCCAAGTATCTTTCCCTTTTCTTTTTTTTCCCTTTTTTTTTATTTTAAGTAATTTTATTAGTTTAATGTAAATAAATGTTATTATTACACAATAAGTTAATATATTATTAACAAGTTCAACAAATTTTTTATTTTTCAATTTGTTAAATTCTTAACTTAAAAATTTAAAATTTAAAATTTTTACTTTTCAATTTTTTGATGTTAAGATTTTCTTAATTTTTATTCATTTAATATAATAAATATCTATAATTATATATTAATTAATTAAAATATTAAAATAAATATGTAAAATAATATGTTAATGTTTAGTAAATGTTAATTATTTATTAATTTTTTAAATATGTTATGAATTTTATTATAGACAAATTTTCATTTAATTTTTTGTTGATAATTTTTTTATCATCAATATAAATTTTTTCGTAACATCATTAGTTCTTTTGCATCAAACTATATTTGTAGCTGTAACTTTTATATCGAAACATCTATCAAACCATTAATTACTATGTATATCCTTGACTGCAACTAGTCTGGAGGGACTTCTTGGGTAAGCTCCTTACCGTAAGCTTACAGTAAAGTTTGACTTGCAACCGGTTATACCGATTACAATTACTTTTACATATATTATTGTATAATATAACATAAATTTATTATGATTATATAATTATATTACATGTTACATAAATTTTTATAATTAAGAAAAGAAGATAAAATTATCAATAAATATTACAATTACATAAATTATATTGTCTATTACCTAAATTATTATAATTGATAATATAATTTTGTATTACATATTTTTATTACAATTATATATATACATTATTTATTTACATAAATTATGATAATATATAATAAAAGTTGTAATACATAAATTTATTATATTTACATAAAACTTTTATAAGTTACAAAAATATATTACCATACGTAATAGAAAGTTGTATTACATAAAATATTATAGCTACATGAATTATATTATCTAATTACATAAGTTTATTATCATAGGTAATATAAATAAGTATTACATATTTTTCTTATAATTACACATATATATTATACAATACATAAATTATGATAAAAGATAATAAAAATTGTAAAATATAAATTTATTATATTTACATAAAAATTGTATCAATTATATAAATATGTTAGCAAAGACAATAGAAAATAGTATTACATAAAATATAAAAGTTACGTAAATTATATTATCTATTAAATAAGTTTATTATCATATGTAATAAAAATATGTATTATCCATTTTTATTATAATTACATACATACATCATATATTACATAAATCATTACACACTACACATATACATTATATATTGCATAAACACATTACAATTTTAGTGATGTGTTATGTACAACTGTAATATTTAGATGTAATTCGATAATAATTATATGTAATTTATTATACATAATATTACCTTTAAAGATTCTTTACAGAAATACATAACTATAACATATATTACATACCAATATTATCTACACTTTAATAATTTATGTAAATTGCGTGTGCAGTTTTCATAATCTTTAATTGTAATTCTTACCAACTAATAAAAAATTAATTTTATCATAAAATTAATTTTTTGATTAATATAATATAATTATTGCTCATATTAACAAATATACTATTAAAATAAAAAAAGTAAATTTTTTTGACTTCCAAAATTAGTAAAAATATTAATTTCGTACATATATAATATATGTAATAAAAACAAAAATAATTTCTAAAAAATTATACTTTATTTTTATTTTATTTACGTATTTGTTAAAATTAGTAATAAATATAATATATTAACAAAAATTAATTTTATGATAATTTTTAAATTTTTTATTAGTCATTAAGAATTATAACTAAAGATTACAAAAATTACACATAACATTAGGGTGAAAGTAATGTTTATATATAATATGTGTTATAGGTAATGTATGTGTGTAAAGAATTTTTGAAGATAATGTTTGTATATAATAATTACATATAAACATTACCAGATTTACATATAAACATTATAAAATCTGTAATATATCTATGCAAGACATTCATTTAAGAAAATTAAACATAAATTTCTCAAAATTATTTTTTACTTTTTATTAAATATATTACTTATGTAGCAAATTAATTTTTTAGTTATTTTTGAAGCTTTTTTTTATATTTGGGTATAATAGTAATAATTATATTATATTAAGAAAAAAATTACTTTTATGATAAAATATATATTTTTGATTAGTTAGTAAGAATTATAGTATTACTAGATTATATATAAATATTACATGTTTTACATAAAAACATTATCAAATCTATAATGTATTATGTAAAACATTCTTTTAAGAAAATTAATTAGTATTTTCTCAAAATTAATTATTATTTTTATAAATATATTATATACGTAAGAAATTAATTTTTATAGTAATTTTGAAGTAAAAATTTTTTTTATTTTTTATTTTAATAATTTATTTGAGTATATTAATAATTATTACATTTTATTAATAAAAATTAATTTTATGATAAAATATATATTTTTTATCAGTAAAAAATTGAATTTTATAATTTACAAAATAATAAAATTATATCATAATAATTAATAATACCAATTTTTAATAAATTTTAATAAAAAATAATTAAAAACTTAAAAAAATTATAACCTTTCTAACGAAATTAATTTTTTCCTGTCAGGAGCTGAGGGAAGCTCACCTTATGGAGCTTCCCCTAAAATTTTCCAACTAATCTGGCTGCCACTATTTTCGACTTCTGCGTGATCAATTTAACCCTTGAAAGTAAACAAAGGACGTTCCCCCCCTTTTTCTTCTTTGCTCCACTCCACTTCTCTCTGAGTGTTACTCAATAGATAAATTGAGGGAAATGGAAAAACAAAACCAAGAATCAGCCTCGAGTCAACCAAATCAACGACTCGGCTCGTTGAGTCACGAACTTCAATCAGCCTCTTCAAATGAGCAAATGCAGAAACGCGACCGCCCAGAATCACCGCAGCATGAAAGCGACGTGCCACCTCAATCACCCAAACGATCCAGAAACGCGAACCTTTCTCCACCGTCGTTTCCGCAAGAAATCGTTGCTGAAATCCTCTCAAATTTACCCGTGCAATCCCTCCTCCGTTTCAGGTGCGTTTCCAAATCCTGGAAAGCCCTCATAACCGACCCTTTCTTCATCAAAAAACACCTCGAAAGAACTCAAAACGACCCCAAATTCTCTAAAAAACGAGTCTTAATCAACACTGTTAACACTCAAACCAAAACCCAGTTTAGCATCAAATCATGCTCTCTTAAAGCTATATACGAAGATCCTATTGTTAATACCACAGAAAGTGAATACCCATCGAAGAAAGTTTCTCGTTATGATTGGATTGTGGGTTCATGTAATGGCTTAATTTGCATAGCTATTGGACAAGATACAGTCTTTTTATTAAACCTGACTTTAAGGGTTTATAAAAGATTGCCTGATTTAGGGTTTAAGAAACGGTGGGGCTGCTATACTGTTTATGGGTTTGGTTTTGATGCTTCTGCGGATGATTATAAGGTTGTTAGGGTCTTTTGTTATCAAAGTAAGGGCTTTGGAGATGGTTACGAGAGTATAGTTAGGGTTTATTCATTGAGGACTAATTGTTGGAGGAGGATTCAGGATTTTCCATTCGGGGTTCCTTGTAATGAAGCTGGGAAACATGTGGATGGGTGTTTGAATTGGCTTGTTTTTCGTAGACAAGATATGGATTTTTCATGTACTATTGTTTCGCTTGATTTGGCTCAGGAGACGTATAAGGAAGTTCTACAACCCTCTTATGGAGATGGTGCCGGTGAAATGGCATTGGGGGTCTTGGATGGATGTCTTTGTGTGCTTTGTAATTATGGGAGATTGTATGCTGAGGTTTGGGTTATGAGGGAGTATGGAAAGAGAGAGTCTTGGACTAAGTTGGTTACTATTCCATACGCGCCGTATCCTGGGTCAGAATTGTTTTTAACACCCTTGTCTGTATCACAAAATGGTGAAATCTTGTTGCATTTTGGAGTGAATTTAATTCTGTACAATCCGAAGGACAAGATGTATAGGATTCCTGTGATTCCTGATGATGCTATTTCTTGTATTGATCAAGCAGAAGTCTACGAGGAGAGCCTTGTTTTGCCAACTGTAGTCAATCAGCATAGATAAATGATGCTATTAGCTAGCAAAGGGAAAGGTGAATTTGAGAAATTCTTCTTTTGCATTTGTGTTTAATTGGTGTCTTCTCTGGTTCATATGTTTGGTTTAGTTTCATCATACGTTATTACTTGAATTAATATTAGGGTGAGAAAGTTATGATTTAGGATTTGACATAGTTTTCTTTAGTGAAGTTGATTGATATCCAAGTCTCAATAGTTTGGTGATGCAGCAACATTGGAGTTCATTGTTTCATTTGGTCTCTATCTGTGGTTATACATGAAGTTCATTGCTGTCTTGGTGGCAGCAAGTGTTGGCACAATGAACATTTATCTTGAAGTTTTAGACATTACTTGCTCTAAAGTTATTGAAAGGACTTATTTTGATGGAACACTTGGCCTTTTGCACCTTTAAGCAGCCAGGGAGAGTGCTCTTGGAGATGCTCGTTTGCTTATGTATTTTATTGTTTTTCTTCATGGGTAGGAACTTAAAGTAGGACTTGGTTTTGGAAGATGATGGATGCCATTTAATCTTAAAATGGCTGCAGGTTGAAATGTTAATCATAAAGAAAAATAACTCCTAATTTGGGCAACTGAAGAATTAGATGGAGTTTTAGCATAGAAACTTTCCTCACTCTCTTGGGTTGGTTTCGGTCATTGTTGGCAGACGCTTAAACCTTTTTGAATTAGGTTACAGTTGGTTCCACATTACCATAATTGAATTCAATCAAGTCATGTTGTGCTCTTGAGTGTTGCAATATGTTTATTAATGTGTTACTTTTGTCACTAATTATTTTCAACATATTTTCTTTTGCTGCTAATATAGTTTTTGTTTTGTATGCAGCTTTGTGTTTCCTTGTGCAACATAGGACTTAAAAAGCAGGGAACGGTGTTTATGATGAGCAATGAATTGAATCCAAGACATAGGCGACATTCTAATGCTGTCCTTCTGTATATAACTTTAGCAGACTGTGAGTAGTGATGTGTTGTAAATTTCATGTGTTATTATTGCTAAATTAGATGTAAGATTATAATGTGTAATCAAAGTCTAATGGTAGATTTAATTTGTTTCTCTGCTATGCCATCTGAAGTTTAGACTTTCTATTGAATGGTGTGTGTGGAAATTGACTCATTATTATTATTATTATTATTATTATTATTACAACAAAGAAAGACGAGGTTGTTTGGACTTTGAGATGAGATGTTAGATGGCTTTAGAAAATATTTGTCCAAAAAGTTGAGCCGAAATTAAGTCCTTCAAAGGTTAGTTGCTCATCGCTGTTACTTCATTTGTTGAATAACTTCTGCAAAATATTATGGTCTGATAATCCATCCAATTGGATTTGCTGCTTTAGTAAATTTGTGTTGGCTATCTTTTGAAATATTATTATTCCTGGTTTAGTTTAGCTACTATTAATGTGGACTAAAATACAAATATTTGTAGGCTAAGGTGGGGTGATTTACAGTCTCATGCCATTCGTTAACAATATCGTGTGGCAACGCTAAAACATTTTGATGGAAACCTATAATAATAATAATAATAATAATAATAATAATAATAATGTTCAAAATTTCTTCCATAAGCCTATGGTAGGCGGTGTTGGCAAAAAATTATATGGGTCGGTTAGATCCATTATCAATTTAATCGCGAATATATTGTGTATTTTAAAAATCAAAATTTTATTAATTGATAACCAATTGCTTGTCTAGTCTGGCTTAATACATGTTTTAAAATGAAATGTTTATTGAATAGAACTTATTCAATGGTTAAAAAAAAATTAAATCGATAAGAGACCAATTTTACATTGTTTTAATTTTTTTTATGAATAATAAAATTTGAACTTTCAACTCTTCAAAATTATATTTAAAACAAAATCTTATATCAAATATACAAATTTAATAATTATTTATTATATTTATTATGAAATTATTTTATTTGACCTAACAATTTAACCAATTTAAACTTTAATTGATTTGACTTCCAATTCAATTTTTTTTTTTTTTTTTTCAAATTTTACATCTGCTTGTTATTCTCTGTTTCATATTTAATAGTTCCGAGGCCCTCTGGATTAGAAGTCAGCCTGAAAGGCATATAACAAAATTTGAGGAATAAATTGCTGAACTTTTCATGCATAAAATTAATAATAATGTATTACAAATATTGTCTTTCACAACTTCAATTAACTGCATAACTCTTCTTCCGTTAACACCTCCACTCAAAAATATTAAACCATGCAGAATAAATAATGGTATAACTTCATCTGTATCAGCAAGCATTCATGATTAATGGTTGGTAGGAAAAATAAAACCCAAAATAATAAATTAAAAAAAAAGAAAGAAAAAAGAACAGTGATTTTGAAGGGAGAAAATTACCGATGAAAGATAGGATTAGAGTTACATCTTCAGCCAAGGAAATACTCGGACAATAAGGCAGCACTTGTAAGACCAAGCAAGCAAGCCAAAGATATTAAATCTGCCATCCCAATCGTTGACTCTGATAAGAAGTATAGTTTATGAGCATTACTGTCACCCCTGAATCCCCTGACAATCATTGCCTGTTTAAAAACCAAAAAAGCAATACAGTTGGTCAGTTATCACAAGCACAAACCTTTTGCGGGGACTATATCACTCAGACTCAGGAGTGAGTGTCAAATATCGGTACATGCCAACACGTATATGCTCAATTTTTTTATGATTTTCTATATATTTGGTGGATCTTACCTCCATACTATGTTTGAAGGTGTCAAACACTAGACAAATACTTTAGGGAAAATGAAACGTCAAAGTAAAATAGAGTGAAGGAACTTCACCCAGATGAGACACCTAAATAAATCTAGGTTGATTATAGGTCCATAAAAACCATATTCAAATGCAAGAAAACTGATTGCTAATATTTATATTCCAGTTGGATATAGTTTAGGATGGTTAAAAATAACCTGAGATTTTATCATTGGCAGAGGTAACGTTAAAATTGAACAATCTTACATAAATTCATCAAAGGCACATAAGAGCTATAGATCCATGCTTAGGAAACTTTACAAAAACGACCAAATATAAAAAATGTTAATTTTCTTTTTGGGCCAATAAGAAAATGGTGACTAGAAATAAATGTCCTAATTGGACAGAAATAGCATGAAAAAGAGCTCAGTCTGAATATTAACCTGCGAGATTTGCTCTGCATGGTTAAAAATATTTTTGAAGATCCGCCGAATGTAAGAAGCAAAAACTGAAATTGAAGCCCAAGGAAACAATAAGCAAATTGATATAAGAAACCAAAAGCATATAAAAGGCTGAATCAAAACCCCCCTTTGTCTCAATGTATTTGTCTATCACACAATACAATAAAAAATAACTTTATGAAAAAAAAAAAAAAAAAAAAACCCTTTATACTCAACTTAAGGATTTTGCTAGATAAACATGTTATACATGAAGTTTTAAAATTTATATAGCAGACAATTAACGAAAAATGTAAATGTTTTACATAATCGACAAGCAAATTTGAACAAAGAAATGAAATCAATAAGAAATAAAGGATCTCTCACTAGAATTACCTATTTAAAGAGTTAACTTGCTGCAAATGACTAATTCCATGTTTTTAACTTCTGAAATTTCTTGCCTAAATCTGATAGTTGCACCTACCAAGAAGCATCATGTTTTTCATTAACTACCCTAAAATTTTCATCGTTTTTTTCCTTCTATTTTTCTCTACAGGGAAATGAAGCAGCAAGTTTTCACAAAAATTTCTCATTATTAAAATTTGATAAAGATTTCTCAATTATTGCAGAGTTCAGATATGTAATTCTAAACTGTCATTGATTTCCTAATCATTACGTGTGCAATCTGTAATTTATTTATGAAAGCTAGTCATTAAGCAGAAACTTTTCCCTTTTTACTTCATTAAGACCCATTAAATTTAGTTTGTACTGCTAGAAACTGTAACAAACCCTCCTCTTCCACCTGTTCCCCACAACCAAACATCTTTTTCCTCCCAATGAAGAGAAAGAGATAGAAAGAAAGCTCCTTGTCAAGCTTATATTCTTACTATCAATCGTCTCCATCATTGTCAACTGTTGCCAATTTATCCTACGAGATACAATCCCCAATGCAACATTACGAACCTGTTCACACATGAAGTTTGACATGGTTAATCCTCCATTAACAAACACAAACGTGAACAAAAGGAACATTCCTACAAACTAGAATGCAGAAGAACCAACATTTATCTCTCTTACCTCATCAAATACTAAATTGACAAACCTCAACGAAAGCATGAGTGTAAGAACAATTTCAGCCACTGGGACGCCTATACATCTCAAAGGGAGCATAAACCACCGCAGAGCAAATGCAAGTTGTTCTGGGGTCGTGGTTGCCAAGCAGAGGCTTGCACTTTGAAAGATCTTTCAAAAAATAGAGACCTATCTCAGAATAATAAAAGGTTTATTTGTTTCTCAAACAACATATTACTGAGCTAGCATGCAGGAGTACATATATATATATATTTGTGTAGTTATGCACTTATCTATGTATATGTAATAGAAGGTTTTAGAAAGTAATATATCCTTTTTGTTACTTTTTTTGCAAGCATTCGAGTTCAACAGAGTATTAGTACATATAATATGGTTTTTTAAGCCTTGGATTATGAAGACTGTAAAGGGTTCTTTTCACGAATGCCTGTGACAGGAGGAATAACCAACTTACAATGAAGGTTAGACATGATGCTGTGCTAGCAACAGACAAGCCCTTCCTTGTAAACTGCAATGGTCCTAACTTCATAATTAAATATGAATAGCCACTTAATGATGTTGGAAGATCTGGCAAGCCCGTTAGTGAAGATGATGGGGTTCTCGACTGAACAAGTTGTGGTGCACCGTCAGCACCAAGCCCTGACAGTACGAACAAAATTCCACAAAGAAGTGACACCCTTGCCAATTGATCCTACAAGTTATTGCTGAAATCAGTATGCAAGTGCCAGTACCGTCATTAATGGGTATATTTAAATGGTAAATTTTACTATATGCATCTAGTATGTGCATAATGATTCCCAGTACCAAGCAAGTTATACTTCAAAGCATTGTGAAAGGTCAGAACATAGTTTAATGCACACAGAACAACCATACAAAAAAGGAAGCAATTAAAAGCCGGTAAGTCTAAAGGATGTCTTTAAACGATAGCATAAGTTGAAACCAGTGTGCAGACAACGGATGACAGAACCATCAATAACTAATATTATAAATCAATATACCAACTTGTACAAAGCAACACAATTTCACTTGAAAAACACAAACCATTTGCCATTAAGAAAAACAATTAACATGCAGTTTAGTCTCCTATTACAAAACTAGATTCGTCAGAAGAATGTCATTTCTCATATTTTCCCTTCAATATTTTAAATTAAACTTGATCAAGTTGATTAAGGAAAAAGTTCAAAGAAATATACACGAAAGTTGCATCAAGAAACTGAATAATTTTATCAAGATATACTGAGTTCTAGCAGTTAATAACTTTAAAACCTTACCGTCCACACATGTTTTGGGAGAACCAATACTGACAAAAAAGCAATGAATACTACCAATCCAAATCGAACTACTATTTGGGCACGTGCTGGTAAAACAACTAACGCCAACAGCCATACCTGCATAATTAAGATTAGTATCTAAGATATTGGGAAATAATCTCACAACAAAATATACACATTCTCTCAATATTTTCTCTATGGCATGCACAATAAAGGCATAAGGCAAAGGAAACCTGTGGACGATTCACAATTATATAATATTAATCTAAATAATTAGGTAAATTCCTTAGCTTTACAATGTTTCAGAACTTCAGCTGGACAGTTGCCAAATTGCAACGAAGAAAACCCATTAAAAAATCCCGACCTAATATTCTTCATTGCACTCCAGAATGAAATTAATCAACCCCAAAAGCAACTGAAACCGTAAAAATTATCCCCTTAAAGAGAAACCAAAATTAGCATGTAGCCAATTATCCGAGACCCCAAATTGACCAATTTCATCAAAGTTTACAGCCCTAAAAGCTTAAAATTTTAGAAATTTACCAATTTGATTCTAGGGTCCACTGAATGCAAAAAAGTGGAAGGTGAAGAAATGAACTGGACAATGGGACTTGAAGTTGCACTTGAAATCAATCTCAAAACTTTATCAGCTGCTAAACCTCCCGTCGGTAACCGGCTTACCCAGTTCCTTGTTTCACCATTATTACTTTGTGTTGAAGCTATGATTTGGAAATTCCTTTTCTTTGCACTCAAATTGAAATTTAGGGATTTACTGCAATGAGAAAGGAAGGGTTTAGGGTTGGGATGATTTGGAGGGATAATTAAAATTCGAGTGGGATTTTGCTGGATGAGGTATTTGAAATTAGGGCTCAAGAAGAGATGGAAAGGGGATTTAAGCGTTGGAATTGGACGGTAAGTGTGAGTGCAGTTCATTAGGGCTTTGATAGGATAGAATAGAATGGGAGTGTATATTATTATTTATTTATTATTATTATTATTATTATTATTATTTTGTTAAAGGCCGAAGGTGGTGGAATTGATGGTGTATTTTTTCGGCTAATGCATAATCGGATTTTAGATCTTATATTGGGCCCACCAAAGAAAAGACAAGTCCTCATCCCCAGGCTACCATTGTTCTAAAATGGGTTTAGCCCAAGCTTGGATCTCCAACAACGATGGAGACCTTCACAAGCATGCCCCTTTGAGGTAGTTTATTACAACCATGTTCTTTCTCATATAAATAAATAAATTTCTGACATTTGTATCATATTGTATTTTCAATCTAAGGTTTACAGGTGTTCATAGTTTAAAGTGAGTGGGTCTAGAATATCCGGTCCAAACTAAGCTTGAAAAGCATGGTAAGAAATTAGAGTTTATCAAAGATAAAACTCTTCCCAAAAACTAATTTATAATAGAAGTGATTGAGTTAGTGGTAAAGTAACATCATTTCAATTGAAAATTTTATTTAAAAAAATTTGAGGTGTTTTGGTTTTTTAACTATTTTTAAATATATTATTTTAAAATTAAAAATGATACCTCTTTCAAAAGAATTACTCATATCTACTAAAAATTTGGTACCCATTATTAATTTTCTAAGTGCTCACAAAGTGAATATCCATTTCTACTAAAAATTGGGTATTTATTATTTATTTTT
>JBBYHK010000023.1:16279192-16293645 GCA_038382065.1 Adansonia grandidieri | reverse complement strand
TGAGTGGTGAATTAGATAAAGAAATCTATATGAAACAACCTAAAGGGTTTGCAGTTCTAGGTTAGAAAAGAAATATGTGTAGGCTTGTTAAATCATTATATGGTTTAAAGCAAGCATCGAAACAACGGCATCAAAAGTTTGATAAAAGAATGTTGTCGAATGGATATTGCATTAATAAATGCGATAAATGTGTATACATAAAGTATATAGGTAAGGGTTATGTAATAGTTTGTCTATATGTAGATGATATTTTGATCTTAGGTGGTAATAATGAGATCATTTGGGCTACCAAATCATGGTTGACTAGTAAATTCGATATGAAAGATACGAATGTAGCGGATGTGATTATAGGAATTAAAATCTCTAAATCATAAGATGACCTGATATTGACTCAAGATTATTATGTGAATAAGTTCCTTAAAAGGTTTAATATGAATGATACCAAGATAGCCAAAATACTTATAAATGTAAACTTACGTATAAGAAAGAATACTGAAAAAGCAATATCTCAAGTTAAATATTTGTTAACGATTGGTAGCTTAATGTATCTGATAAACTGTACAAGATCGAATATAGCTTATTTAGTAAGCAAACTAAGTAGATTTTCAAGTAATCCTAGACAAGATCACTAGAAAGTGATCGTGAGAGTTCTTAGATATCTAAGATACATCTCATATTATGGATTGCACTATATGAGATATCTGACTGTACTAGAAAGATAGGGTGATGCAAATTGGATATCATATACTAAAGACTCAAAATCCATTAGTGGATTTATCTTTAATTTTGGAAAAGCTGCAATGTCTTGGAAATCTTCTAAAAAAGTAGCTAGATCCATGATGAAATCTGTTTATAGCATTAGATAAAGTTGGAGAAGAAGAGAAATGGCTTCAAAACTTTTAGAAGATATTCTATGTTGGCTAAAACATGTGTCGACAATATGTAAACTTTGCGATAGCCAATCTGTAATTGGTAGGGCATAAAGTTGTCTTTATAGTGGTAAGTCTCGATGTATTTGTTGAAGACATAATACAGTGAGACAATTGCTTTCAAATAGAATTATCTTTATTGATTACATGAAATCAAAGGATAATATCATGAATCCGCTTACGAAAGGCTTAATGAGAAAGCAAGTCGATAAATCATCAATGGAAATAGGACTTAAGCCTATAAATTAAAGTAACATAATGGCCACGTAACCTAGTTGACTGAAGATCGCAAGATCTAGGTTCAAAGGGACAATCGAGTTATGTTAACTTAGTATGACCACTAAAAAAGTTGAACCTCTTGCCCATTCCTATGGTCAACTAGTGCTGCCTGCAAAAAGTTATGATAAGCAATGCTTTTAATGGTCCTTGTAGGTTGATAAAATCAAATAGGTATTGCAGGATAATTTTGATAAGAGATCACCTATGTGAGTGTTAACGTGGTTATTTCTATGAAGATTAATAAGGCTGAATTCTCTAAAGCACTTTAAATATGTAGGAGGTGTTGGGGCCAAAATGAGTACAATCGTGAGAACTAGGGGTGTTGAAAAAGGGATTGTGTGACATCAATTATCTTGGTTTACAAAAAAGGCTAAATGGTTAAAGACATCAAGTTCACTAGTTAGTCGAGTAAATCCAAAGTTATCACTATGGAAGGTTCAACGCCAATAGTTACCTATCTTGATGTAATAACTCCTCAAGTTATTCTCTCTCATCGCAAGTTAGTTTTGTTGTTTTATTTAGACAATTTCCATTCATGTAAAGGATTATTGATATCAAAAGCCCAATTCATGCGTATAAATAAGAAATACGTAAACCAATATATAGGTTTTCCTACTAAGATACACAATGTATATTTATAATACATGATTGATATTCATAATGAATGAGAAATCGCTCTCATTGTGTCCACATGAACAGGAAGAAATTGGTTGGAAGTGTTGGGCAGTGTACACAATCCCGCATTGTTAACTTAAAGCTTATGTTAGTGGTATATATAAGCTTGGTTCTTAAGAGGGGTTAGGCCCCTAGGGCACCCAAGCATTTGGGCTTAAGGGTGAAAGTCTACATGAGGTTAGACTATACATATGCATATGAGCTACCATCACTGAGTTGAGCCAGCGCAAGCTTTAGCCTAGGCTTGGGCTTAAGCTTAAAGTCAAGTGGATTAGACCTTATCTTTTTATTGCTTAGTGCATTAATAATTAAGCCCAACCAAAATTACTATCAACAATTAAGCCCAACCAAAGTTATTATTTGAATAAAATATTCTGATATGATTTTAAAAATCCTATCTGGATTTTTAAAAATTATCTTTTAAATTTTGAATATTAAATCTAAAATCATTTTAAATCTTTTATTTGGTGGTTTCAAAATTTAAATTTTAAATTTTAAATTTTTTGATAAAGTATCTTATCCTGTTAACTGATCAGATTATGTTTTAACATTTATAAATAGGTGTGAAACCAGAGTAGGAACTCACACCAAAAATCATCTTTGGTTTCTTCTACTTTTCTCTATGTTTTGTTTATTGTGTTAATCTAAGAGAGAATTTCATTGCCTTTAGTTCGTAGTGTCACGTTCGTAAGTACTAAAATCATAACAAGATCAGAGAAACCTGTTAAATATGTTGAGAATTTTTTTGAGCTTACTGGTGGCAGGCAGTAAACATCTTAAGGTCAAAGGTTCAACCCTGACTCAATAGTGTAACGCTTATCTTTTCGATAGCTAACTAGTTTTGACACTATGATTTTCTGTAACACATGTTTTTTTCCCATCCAAATTAATTATTTATTTAATTATTATGTTCCAGTATAGTTTTAACCATTCACTCATTTTGTAGAATCTCGAGACTAACAGGAGCAAACCTAGGAGCTGCTTAAAAATAGCCTGACCAAGAACTAGAAACTATATCGGGATTAGCTATAGATGGCTGGAGAAGGAAAGAGAGAAAAAAAGCAAGTGAGTGAGTGAAAGAGCAAGTAGGCTAATTTTATGGTAACAAAAAATGTCTAATAAGAGATTAATAGAGAAATGGAGTTGCTAAATCAGATAGTGGCAATGTTGTGAGTGGATGAAACTAGTTTTTTGGTCTCTTTAGTGACACCGTGAGAAAGCTTGGCCTATACTACAAATTTTTTGGATAAGATATTTCCATCTTTGCCTTTCTATCAAATCTCAACCTTAACTTCCATTGAAACTTGATAGATCAATTATAGACTATAGCATTTTTGAAGTTTGGTATTGCCACTATGCACTCCAACCAAGTTGTCATTTTCTTGCCATCTACCTACTTCGGTGGTGGTTAGAGCTTCTCACATGGTTTCTTAGTTGTCTTCCCTTCTTTTACCCCAATCATTATGGTTCCATAGATTTATTGTCTAATGGCTATAGCTACAAAAAATTAGCATTAAGACTCAAAAGAATGGGATAATTCTAAAATCAAATCTTATTAATGTTTGAAATAAATAATTATATGAATCAAGGACTTAGGTTAATTGGTTTGTATAGCCATTTTTAAAAGGTGAATTTGAACTCTAATATCAAGATTTGAATTTTTTTTATTTTTAAATTATGATTTTTTTAAAAAAATAAAAAACTAATTATCTTAGTTTATATGAATAATCTATGAAATTTGTACTAACTAAATTTTCCATTCGGTGCAATCATCCCACCACTAAGCTAAACGAATATTATCTTATTACTAGTTTCAGTGTCATCGTCACAATTTTCAATTTCATTAATAAATTGCAATCTCATCATCATTCATCATTGTGACCAGTGGATGAAATTCTTAGCAATACATTAGGCATAAATATATAAATATGTTACTTGATGAAATAATTTCGTGTTATCAAATGCATCTGGTTCAAATTCAAACTCCAATCATTAACTCTCAAAGCTTGAAGGATTGTGTTGTTGGTTGACAAAGAGAGTTGACAATGGCATTTGCCCTTTTGGGACCATTAGATAAGGATCAACAGATGCACATATCGAAGTTCCCTCCAGCACTGGTTCAACCTTTAAAATCTTTGATCTACTACCTCAAAAGCTAAAATCAATGAGTTTAGTTTCCTATTTTACTCAAAATTCCAAAGTTATGTAATGAAATTAGGGCCAATGATATATCTCAATTCCTTACGACCGATGATTTATTCTTTTGTTTAATCCAACAATTCTAGATTGTTGAGACATGATTTTTTTTAATTATTGGTTTATATACTTCTAGAAAATGAAGTTTTCCATTTTTGTTTTTGATGTATGCATTTATTGATTTACAGATAAGATCAAAGAGGATAGATAAAGTTACACCTAGATAAGGATTGTATAAAACTGTTACAATACTTCACTTTTTTCAATTCACTTAACAACAAATCACTATAGAAATTGATGCCAAAAACTTTTTTGCTTAAACTCTGACACCTTATGTTATTCAAATTCAGATAAGTATAGAATATGATGTTTGTGAAACAGATGTACTTAATTATTTTTAAGTTTTTCATATATTTAGATCATACTTTCATATTTATATCTAAATATCTATTTGATTCTGAAATATATTCAAAGTTTCAACCTTTAATATAACTTTTAATAGTCCAGGAATTGGTTTTAGAACCTTTTACCAAAAAAATAGTGAAAAATAAATGTGCCATATGGTTTCGTTTGTTTATGGCCTTCATAAAGATTTAGTCTATATAAAATCAAACATAGACAAGTGAAATATATTCAACATAGATAGAGTGAGTTTGTTTCAACCCTAAAAAAATATTGAAGTTGTGGAGCGGTGGTTTACGAAAGGAGAAGTTCTGATAGAAAATTTCAAGTGATAAATGATGTGGACCTCCAAACCAAAGGCTATTGGGAGTCTCAACTTGGTTTGATTAAGTCTGGTCCATGAAATAGTTTTTATAAAATTGTTTATCTAAAACATGAGTCTGAACTCTCCATTGAAGCAATAAATGCCCAGTCAAAGTTTGAATCAAGGAAAAATTCAGTTAGTTTATTTGGCTCACATAATTATTTCTAATGTTTAGTAAATTTCAAGTTCGAATATTAGTATTTGTAATCCTTTTTCGTGATTTAGCCTTCTTTATAAAAAATCGATAAATAAATGAAGTTAAAGAATAAAATCTAGATTTTGAAACATCTTATTTTCCAGCCTACAAAGAAAAAAGTTTAATTCATAAATCTTGACAACAGAAACCCTCTTATCATTGATCAAAGCTAAATTTGATGTGCAAAGGCTTGAGAAAAATACTATTGCAGACAGATTTTGTTGGGGCATTCAGATTGATTGATTTTTAGATCTTAAATGAGTTATTAGTCCTTAAGTTACTATTGGAACTTTTTTTACTTTAAGTCTTGTTTCTCTTTGAGCCTTGAAACCTATTGGGTTTGGTCAATTAATTTTTATTATCTTACTATTTTGTTATGGTATAAATTAATTCATTGTAATATTTTTTAAACGTAATGTGTATATTATTATTAATTATATTTTACTAATTACATATGTGTAGTTAAAACCCACATATAAGAAAAAGAATAATTTGAAGCAATTAGATGAACTTTGATTTGCTTAAACAAAAAGAATCTACTTTAGCTATTATGAATTCATATATAAGGGAGAGCCATGTACAATTTACCTATCCTTGAGCAACTTCACTGCTGATTTAACTAGTGAGTGAATTGTTGTGCGGTGACAACTAAGCCCAACAATGCCAGAGAATATTTGAAGCTCTTCTGCTCTACTGTTGTATCTAACACCCCTTCCAGTAGTTTCTCCATCCCTAAATCCTTAAGAATGCAAACATTCTTCATATTTTCATGCATCATCCATGTTGCCAACTCTATGGTGAACCTACTTATTCTTAGGACCTTAGCTGATTGATGGTGATACTTTTGAAGAATATGAACCAATGCTTCAGCTAACTCTTTCTCTTTGATTCTAGCTCTATTAAACATGATTCTTGATTCTTCAAGAGTCATTTGTTTGAATACTTGTATTGCTAGTCCAACCCTTACCTCTTGTAACTTGTTCTCTTCTAGCATAATTGCCTTAAGCACCTGTAGCAGTGATAAAATAAATGTTAAATAGGAGGTATCTAATTTATAACCATTTTAGTTTAGACACTGGAAGTAAAAGCTTACTATTGGTGCTATAATTATGACACCCTTTAATTGGCATTCTGATCAACTATAGGTGCATAAGTTTCTTAAAATTCTTGCAGCATTTACACGAAGTAATGGAACCTCCAATGCTTACACAAGCCTTTCTAGCTCTTTCAGTTTCAAAATTCGAAGAAAATTACTTGTGCTTTCTAAGGCCAAATGGCTAGCGCTTCTCTAGAAGTACATCTTATGTGATTCTGATGCTTTGGCTATTAATTGTTTAAAATATTGGTAGACAACCATTTTTATATTTTTAGAAAAGTCAAGTTTCTAGAATATATAATTATTCATGATCAGTTGTGTTATAAAGACATAACTCTTGTATTATAAAGTTGTTTTATAAGGGCATAACTTTTACATGTCAAATTATTATAAAACAATAAAACTTTTATAAAAAGGTATCTCATTAAAATATACATCTATTTGTTATCTATATAAAGGACTTTTCTGTTGAGTCATGTATTCACCATTCTGCTTGGAGGCATATTAAAGTCATAAGGAAAGTGTTTTACACGCCTTGAAGCCATTTTATTTTGATAATATTATTTTCTTTTCTTACTTTTTTCTCTAATTTTTTAACAATCTTAAGGTTTTAATATGTAAGTGAAATTTTTACTTTTAAGACACAAGGAAAGAAAATAGTAATTGTCATATATTATTGGTTATAACTCACAAAAAAGAATGGATGGTTGACGATTTGTATATCTTCCGTCCTATATTTCACACTTTGATATGCCTAAAGTAAGAAAAAGTAATCCTATTGACATTAAAAAATTCGTAGAAACCTTTTTAAAAAAAATATTATTTAGTGGGAGAATATTACACCCATTAATGGTCATTTCATCTTTAATATAAATTTGAGAGTGATTAATATGAAATGTTCTAATAATATTTTTTGAATAGCAATTATTCTTATTATTGCTTTGGGTTAAGTTCTACTCCGAGATAAGAAGATTGTCTAAGTATGCATATTGTTGTTTTGCGATATTTCCATGAATTATAAAGGGAAGTGAATGGAAGATTGCTTTCACTGCTATAATGAGATTCTGCGAACTAGATCTCAGTTCTCGGATACTATTGATTCCGGCTTCGGTAGTCGACCATGCAGCTTGGTGTCGCCATTCAAGCTCATGACTTCTGCCCTTCAATTAACAAAATAATGGCTATAAACCAGAAATCAGTTTTATCTAAAGTGACGGCAAACCCACCAAGAAGAACTACTGTTGCCCATTAAACCCCAGAGTTCAAAGGCCAGTAGCTGACCTCTCAAAGATTGAAAGCCCAAGAGCAAAGAGTTTTAGCTTCTTTGCTGGTGCTTTAACTGCAATTGCTGAAGAGATATATTCTGCATTACTTTCTCTATCCTCATAACTTCTTTGGGGTTCAACCACAGGTCTCACTGAGCTTCCGAAGCTTATTAATCTGCAGACTAACACCTGCACCATCATCCACAGAACTTCCACAACCCATATGTTACAGGGTCAAATAACCAGCCAGCCCTGTAGGAAAACTAAATGCTTAATTAATTCGTCAGGAAGAAAAAGAAAAAAAAAAGTTGTTGAAGAAGTAAACGTTGATAAAAAAATATTGGGTTAGATGGAATGAAAGATTTTTTGATATTCTTAATATTTGAAGTTTGTCTTTGTCAGGATGAAGTTGTGAAATAAGAGAATAAAAGGATGGCGTTTATAAAAAAGCAAAGAAGAATGACCTTTGCAACCACGTTTTTTTTGTGGAAATGTAGAGGAAAGAGTAACGTTAAGCCACCGTCTTTCCGTCATATTTCCTGGGAAGTTTTTGCTAGATTTTGTCTATTAATATATTTCCATAATGTTAGTGTTTTTTTTCATATTATAATTTTATTTAAAGTATTATATATTTATACAAATTTTGATACATTAATAACGTGTATTATATAAATTTTAAGATTTAATTTTTGCTATGGGTTAAATTTACATTTGTGTTAATTATTCATATTGATATCATGTAACCGTGTTACTTACCATGTTTTAGTTTTTGCTGTGGGTTGCTGCTGCCTCTCCCTCAGCTCTTTATTACTTGGAAGTCAAGGGGTTGTTTTCTCCAAACTCATTTTGTCTTCCGTTAATTAGTTTCTTGACTAAACATCCAATACCATAAGCCTTTTCAATTTTCCTTTAACTAAAAGTGAAATCTCTTTTCCAATTCTGGTTCACCCCTTCTCTGGCCCTTTGCTTGCTTTACGTGAACTAACAACCCATTTGAGAAACAATAAATAAAAATCTGTCAAGAAGCATATAATTAACTAGTAAAAAGATGCAACCAAGGCACATATATCAACCAGCATCTTGTTTGGTGTTATAGTCTCAGAAAAGAGTCATGAATCTCTTATCAATTGTATATAAAAATTTGACTATACATATGAGTGTTCACATCATTTTCATGTGTGAGGTACATTTTATAGATTAAATTGTGAGTTCCAACAGATCGAAACAGAAAACATCTTATGAATTGATGTCAACCGTGACACTTAATATAACAATCCATCTACTCTATCATTACATTTTTTTTTTTTTTGGGAGCACTGACTTTTTAACTTTTACACGTCCAAATAGCTGTTTAGAAATGAAAATAATATGCTGAACCAGCTTTAAAACTAGTTTTTCCGGGGCTTGCTCTCGTGAAACCAAGTTGGAATATCATCCAACTAAGGATGCTTTCTAAAAGGAAATGGTGATCTATACTCGAGAATATAGTAATGGCAAGGGGCATCTTAAGATTATGATCAATTTGCGGACAATTTGATTGGAACCGGTCTATCAATCAGGTATTTCAACAATCATAAAAGCAGTAAAATATCTTTTTTTTTGGCATGCTAAGGACGATTGCGTAATTGCCCGATCTCAGCGTGCTTTCTAGTTTGGTCGGTTTTAGCTTGCAAGGATTGGTCACAGCACGAGTTTTGTTGTATGACGTTAAAAGGTGTAGCGGGGTGGGACCCAACTCGGAAGGCCTTAGCTTCAGAGCCCTTTCAAGTTTTAACTACCCGGATATACTAGTATTACTCTTCTCTGATCTACTTGCCATATTCTTAGTCACTGCCACAGAATTACATTAAAACTGATTTTACTTCTTTCTTGAGGGAATGTTTTGGGCATATTAATCCTATTCCTTCAATATTTCTCATTCCTTGTTCACACGGCCACGGTGATAACGGCTTTATTTATTTGGGTATTTTCTTTTCTTTTTTTTTTTGTTTTAAATACGCATATATTGCAGCATGAATTTTTTTTTTTTTTTTTTTTAAAAAGGGCTCTTGAAATTCAAATTCCAAAATTTCAAGTTACCACTCTTAAAAGTGATAGTATAAATTAACTAAACTAAGCTCTGAATTATGTCAAAGTTTATTTGATTCTAGTAGCTTCTGCTTCTTGGCACTCACCATGGTTTAAGCCTAAAATCAAAATAGCAAGAGAACTCCGCTCAAATATAATTCCTGAACCATCAACCTTGGTCACTGAGGGAATTTCCTGGGGTTAACTGGAACCTTGCCCCAGGATTCAGACAATTAAACTCGCGAAAAATCCATAGTCTCTCAGAGTAGCAATAGCTCAAGTTAAATCCAAATCCAAGAGCCTTTTAAGAGATATAGACAAACAGCAAAGATGAAAGGATCAGAGTAAGAAGGTTGATGAAATCTCTTAGTTTAGAGTCAGAATCAACAAAATACAAAGAGGTTCAATGACCCCAAAGTTCAGGCTGCTGCAATAACTACCAAGGATCTACAGAAGGCATAGTGTTTTTTTCTTTTTTTCTTTTTCTTTTTTTAAAAAATGGCTGATCTGCACAAAAGTGAGTTGAAAAAAGCTAAAATCAGACCTCTAGGTAAAATCTCAAATGCTGCCGAACCAAATGATCATTGGAATCATGAAAGGTTGAAATGAAATTTCAGGGTTTAAATACAAGGAATAATAAGGATCTGAAGAGAATAGTGTTACATTTGCAAGGTGGTAAATTACAAGTTGTAGAGAAGCAATTAGCAAAAAATTTGATACAGCGAAATGGAAGAAGCACAAGTCTCAAAAGAACTATCCCAACAAAAGTGTGAATCAATGATCAAGGAACAACATATTTAGATAAGCTTCTCTCAACAGAAAGGTTTACTACTTTTATACCTTTTGATGATGATGACAAGAAAGTTTGAACAAGATGCGGAGGAGGAAAATGAATATATGTTTGTGACCAAGGTGGAAGACCAGGTCACCCAAAATCAAAATGCAATTCTTCAACCACAAGAGCTCCAATGCACAGAACCCCGTTTACGCCTTTGTATGTTCAAGAGCATCCTGCATTTATCCAAAGTGAGAAAATATTGGTTCAAGAAATCAGAAGCCTGCAGGAGATAAGCTTTTTTCTTGACATCAATTATTCCTCAAGTCTAAACAACACTAATTGGGAGGCCAATCAGAATAAATACAATGACCAACCATTTGAGAATATGGAAGAACACACAAAATCAACCAGCTTTATTGTGCATAGCTAAAGTGCAAGAAACAAGAGGAGTGATTTGTTACTTAATCAAGTGCAAGACTGAGATAAAAAGTGAATTGTTGATGGTCACTTGAAACACCGTTCTAAATAAAGAAAGAGGTTAAAAGAAGGCCAAGGGAAGCAATTCGATCGAGTCATTAAACATTCCTGACAAGTGACAAGTAAAGGGACAAGTTCAAAAGGGTACAAAATGACAGAAGGATCTCCTTTTTTTTCACTCAGAGGACACCATTAAGGTTCCAAAAGGAGCATCTTCTTAGTCTTGCACAGAAGATTTTCAAATTCTGATCTTTCTTTATTATTTGGTGGTGTTCTGATGCCTTTTTTAGTTGTGTTTTTCTCTGGTGCTGCACTAATGACTCTGTTTGCTTCTTTCTTAATGAAACTTTCTTCATTCATCACCAGAAAAAAAAACAACAGCCCCTGGCTAGAACCAGCATGCAGAAACATGGAAAAAAAATGGGGCCATGACACTCAACTGTAGAATCCAGAGAGTAAAGATTAAACTGAACACTCACTAGCCATGTTGTTCCAACTCTTCATTTTTCTTGAAGTACCCGTGTCTGACACTTATGTCCAACGCATATCCAGGCAAGGGTATGCGGATATCCAAGGACACTCCAAATACATTAAAATCTTGGAAAAATTGAACATACCTTTGTATGACACTCACACTAACATAGCTCACTAAGATAGGTTAAATTTTGGTGACTTGAATCACTAACATACCATCTAATTTCCAAAAATGTGAAGTCTTTTGAAAGTTGTACCCATTAATACATGATTGAGCTGATATAATTTATTGAATTGAGGAAAAATATTCAGAAATAGAGCAGCAGATTCATTTAAATATTAACAGATTCATCAATCATTTTTTTTTTTTCCAAATAAAATTTTAAGTCGGCAGGGGCACATTTAGTGAATGCATAGGAATTATTCAATCATGCGATTAAAGGTGAAGAGAGAGCTAAAGGAAAAACAATTGCTAATTACTAGACACTAGACAGCAATCTATTTTACCCAGACTCCTCATTTTCCCTAAAATATCCGTATCTGACACCTGTGTCCTACACATATTCAGACATGAGTATGAGGGCATGATCCTCAAAATATATGGAAAACTTAGAAAAGCTTGAGCATACTCGTATCTGTCACTCACCTTGGGTAACAAAGACAGCAATTCAACTCCACTAAGAAATTCAGTCCTAAACAGGCCCGTAAAACCGACTTTTCATAGTAAATAAACCTTCTAACAGCAACTTGAATTTGAACTTTTATATAATGTGGCTATAAAGATCTTAGTCCAGAAGAGGACAGCGAGATATAACTTCAACATAATTGAAGCATGGAGCTTATAGAAAGATAAAGGTCAAGTTTTGTTCCCACTTGAGCAGCAGTCTAAGGTCCTTGCCAATACCAATGTTATCCAACACAATATTCACTGACCTTGATTATCTAAATTATACATTTGATCATCACAAATGAATATCCCTTAACATTTTCAAAAGATAGACCCCACCTCAACAAGGTTACAATTCAGAAATCAAAAAAGAAGGAAAGATGGGAAAATATGTAAGCATAAAAGAGCAAGTATCATTCTGTCAACTAATTTAACAACATGCGAAAATTTTTGCTTAAGCACTCAGAAGCCCGGATAAAACAAGCTAGCGAGCACAAAATTGTGCACTCTAGAGATGGAAACTTTGGACACGATAAGTTACATAACATAAACACAAGAAAAAAAACTAAAATATGTCATGAATACACGGATGTGTAAAAATTTATATTACTCGAATTATTAACATATCAATATATCTAATATAATACTTCAAACATGATTATGACACATGAAATAGATGAACAGAACATGAATAAATGGATCGACAGGTGTCCCCCTATCATAAACTTT
This sequence comes from Adansonia grandidieri, assembly GCA_038382065.1. Classification (NCBI taxonomy): domain Eukaryota; kingdom Viridiplantae; phylum Streptophyta; class Magnoliopsida; order Malvales; family Malvaceae; genus Adansonia; species Adansonia grandidieri. Next base: position 16,281,051 of record JBBYHK010000023.1, on the reverse strand, counting down.
AGATGGAACTACGATAAAAAAGTTTCAAAGGGTGTGTTAAGCAGAATGCCATCACTAAAAATTTTGGAATCATCCAGATGTAACAATGAATAAACTAAATTATCAGTTGCACCCTAATTTGGTTTTCAGACTATGAAAACAATATATGCAACCAAAGAGACTCCTCAAGACTTCTAAAGATAACTCTAGCCGAAAATGCAGATCTGCAGAATATAATCAGCTCAAGATTCAAGAGCTGCTTAAATCCACAGAGATCCTGCACCCATCAATCTCTATTTCAGCATGCACTTTGAAAAACAGTAATAATCCTAATATGATATCATGATGAAACAATTAACTACTATTTCATTTTAATTAACAATTCAAGTAACAGAAAATTAGACAAGAAATCAAAAACTACCTCAAAAAACCAAACTGAAGAACCCACCACAAGAAAAAAAAAATCTCAAATGAATGGCCTCCTTTGCCTAACCTTAGCCTTCTCAGCATCAATGATAGACCCCACCAAATTCACAGCCTCCTCAAGCTTCCCTTGAGCATTAACAACAACATAATCAAATCTCTTAAGAAACTTCACCTCTTCTCTCGCAGTAGCAATCCTGACAAGCAATTCCTCCTTACTCTCAGTCTTTCTATCAATCAGCCTCTCCACAAGTGCCAGCTCACTCTCAGCCACCAGAAATATAAACACCCCAGAATCCCCAAGAATCTTCCTCAATGTTTCAGCTCCTTGAATATCCACTCTCAACACGATATCACACCCTTTTGCCATAAAATCCCTTATCTGCTTCTTGGGTATTCCTTTATAATCCCCATAAACTAAAGCATACTCCAAAAGCTCATCTTTTTCAATCATTGATAAAAACTCATCTTTTGACACAAAAAAATAATCTTTGCCGTTAACTTCACCAGGTCTCATTCCTCTACTTGTAGCAGTAACAACAAAATGAAGGTTTTCTCTAACTTCTCTCAGTCTTTTGATGACTGCATCTTTGCCTACCCCACTTGGACCACTTATAACAATGATTAAAGGATTTGGGGTGGGGCGAATAGAGTCAGAGCTAAAAGAAGATCCTAAAGAAGACTCCAAAGCACGAAGTAACTCTGGTTTTGAGGCTTTGTCAAGGGAAGGAATGGGATGGAACTTGTGGGTATCAGCCATTTTGATGGTAGAAATGTAAAAGAATCGTTTGGAAAGAGTGGGTTTTGGGGGGAGGGGAAGGGAAAGGGGTTTGGCGTGAAAGAAAGACGTACAGAGTCTACGAAACATGAGGGAGTTTAGTTGAGTTAGATCCAAGGAGGCAGATGAGAAAAAAACCAGAATCGAACCTTAAAAGAGGTTTTTACTGTTACTTAATGGGTATTTTGGGGGGTTGGGCTTTGGAACAGTTTGGGCATTTTAAGCTTTTTTTTGGGTTTTTATTAGGAGGATTTATATGTGTTTAGTTTAACGCGAATCCGCGACTATGTTGGATTCGAAGGAGAAATACTAAGGTAAGTGACTTAATGAAGCTTTGTATAGGTTTACGTAAAGGTGATAAAATAAATTTGAATTCAAAAATTTATTTAAAAAATTTAAGTTTGAATTCAAATCGAATTTGATTTGATCAAAAAGTTAATGGATCGAACTTAAAATGACTCGAACCCGAAATAACTCGAACCTAAAAAAATTTGAACTCAAGCCCGACCTGAACCCGAACCCGAATTTAATACCAAAAGTAAATATGAAGAAATTATAATTAAATAATTTTTTAAAAATTAAAAACTTTAATAATGAATTTTATTTTACCATTCTTTTAATAATTTAATTAAATATTAAAAACGTAATTTATATTTTAAATATGATTAAACTTGCTCAT
>JBBYHK010000023.1:16265043-16279092 GCA_038382065.1 Adansonia grandidieri | reverse complement strand
AAGTCAGGAAAATATTTTAAGTCATGCACACCCATAGATCTGCGAGGATCCACCCTGGGGGTACGTTGCGATAGTGGGGTTAGAATATCCCCTAGGAAGATGGGGTTAGAGTATCCCCAATGATAAAAATTTTAGTGATTTTTGAAATTTGAAGAAAGTTGATAAAGCAAGGTTGAAGTATCCTTTTAGAGGATAGGGTTAAAGTATCCCCAAAAACGAAAATTTTAGAAAAGTTGTTGAAAAAAGGAATATTTTTTAATGAAAGTAAGTATTTTAAAATTACAATCGATAATTCAAAAGACAAAATTAAAATTTTTTTGTTTGGCCTTGATCCAAGCCTCCTAGGACCTATTTTGTGGCACTTAATTTGATAGAGAATTAGATGCACTTGGAGGCATTTGAATGTCTCAAAAGAGTAGTTCAAGATTTTAAGTCCAAAAACAAAAGATAGCATCGCATTATTGCCCTTCTCAAATTTGTTTTGAGTTCATCTGAAAGCTTTAGGAGGTAAATGAGGTGCTATTGGAAAGCTAACTTGACAGGGATTAACATAAAAATATCCTAAAATCCCAGAAAATCACTTCCTAGATGGAATTAATTTTTGAAGTTGAGTCTGTTTTAGCACTTGCTACATGTGTAGGTGAAAAGGTGTAACGAACTCATTTGAAATCATTAAATCATAAATGATACCTTTCTAGAAAAAGAATTTCATGAACTTTTCACAAGAATATTTTAAAAATCCAAAAAAATCATCGAGTGGACCAAAATGGCCCAAACAGAATGCAAATCTTTGATTTTAGGGATTATATATAGCAAATGTTCAAAAAACCATAACTCCCTCATTCAAAATGATTTGAGAGCAAATGAGATACTATTGGAAAGGTAACTCGATGCCCTTTAAGAAAAAAAATATTAAGAAATTCTAAAAAAAGGTTTTAAAGCATGAAAATGATTTTTCAAGTTATGACTACAATGCTACTAGGGCAAAGCAAGAGAGTTTTTTCTTTTCTTTCGAGTTTCCTAAGACTAGGTTTGAGTTATAGATATTCGAATGTCTATAAAAAAAAGTCAATGACTATGGCTTCATAAGCTTATTCGCATAATCCAGGAATAACTTAAAATGATGGAACAGGCTATTAACAAGTCCCTAGCTAAGGGATATTAGACCTCAACATCAAGGCACAAACATTTTAGAACAAGTAAAAAGGATGTTAATTTGGAAAATCAGAATATTTAACCCTATTTGACCATGAATACATACATGGAAAGCTTGATTTTTTCCCAAGGCTAAGGACTAATTAGTGAAAACATTAAATCCATACTATTCTTCATTGATTGAAGTTAGTATAGAATTAACTTGAAAGGTTTTGTAAAATAGATTTTTTTTTTTAGCAAACAAATACAAAAGAATGGCACCAAAAAAGCATTTTTAATCATGTAAAGCATTCAAGCTTGGCATGCATGGCAAGTATGTAATGACGCATCATTAAGACAACATTGTTATCACATAAAACCTATGAAAATAAAAGAAAAAGCATGAATATACTTAAAACATGTTAAGATAACCATTTAAACATAAAATAAGCGCATGAAAGTGAATGAAACATTACAAAAATGCATGAACAAGGGCTATTTTGACTGCAAAAATGTAGCATGGCATGTTTGGTGATCCAAACAATATCAAAGCACTAAAAAAATCATCGAAGTCCTAGAACTATGACAACCAAAGCTAGAATAATGAGTGAAAAGTCTTAGCAAGGTCATGGTAACATAGATGGCTCACTAAATGATTAAGATGATGAAAAATAGAAAATGAAACAAGGAAGAAATGGAAGTTATACTAAGAAGCTCTAACTCCTAGGTTTTTCCTTTGAGCAACCAAAATAAGAAACTTCGAATTCACTTTCTTCCCTCTTGCTAGAGACTGGCAAGAAAAGAGTGAAAAAAAGAGCTTTTGTTATGGTCTCAATGGAAGGGAGTTTTAAAAGTAGCAATGAAGAAAAGAGAAGGTCTTAGAAGGGTTTTAGGAAAGGTAAAAGGGGATCCAAAAGAATAATGTCTAGGCTATGGGGAGAATTTTTTTGAAGACTAAGTAGGAGGATGTAAAAGTGAATATCCAAGTGTGTATGTGTTTTTTTCTCAGATGAGCCAAGGCTATACTATATAGCCATATGAATAATGAAGACAAAATGCCAAAAGCAAAGGCACTTTGGGTTTTAGTGCATGTACCTCTAATATGGACAAAGTATATGCTTAGCTATTTATTAAATCGATTGGCTTCCTCAGAAAAAAATAATGGATCTAGGCCACTTTATATAGGTAAGCCATGAGAAAGACCAGTGTTGCCCTTAAACAAATTATATTAAGTCATGAAAATGTCCTATGTCGTGGTCATTTGGGCATTAAAAATTCAATTAAACCTAATCACAAGTACAATGTTGAGGATATCTTCAAACTTTAAAAGCAATCCAAATTACAAGTTTTAAAACAAAAATATCCACCAACATAGATTCAAACTTAGAAAAATACAATTTGATAAGTGTCAATAAGAAACAACATCTCAGACACCAAATGAAGAAGTTAAGTGTCACTATTCACCAAAGTACAAACGTAAAAAGCAATTAAAATCAGTTCCATTCGCAATGAGTCAATGATATTCCAAGTTTCCAACACCAAAAATGAACAAAGTTTTCCATTTGTAAATAGACCTCCTTGTCTACCAAAAATACAGTGAAGACAACTTACAAGTTTGAATATAGTTACAAGCACAAGCACAATAGTAGGCAATGAAAAGTGGGGATTACCTCAACTCTTCAAGTGATCAATGTATTTTATTTTTTAATCAATTATTGGATCCAATGCAAATTTTTTTAAAAATAAACAAATACAAATAAAATAATAGATGTAAACATCAACAACCAAAAATGTTTTCTGATGCAAATAGACCTCCTTACCTACAAATAATACAGTGAAGATAGGTTACAAGCATTAAACATGGTAATAAGCACAAGTAGAATAATAGGCAATGGGAAGTAAGGATTACCCTAACTTCTCAAGTGATCAATGTATCTTGTTTTTTAATCAATTACCAGATTCAATGCACTCTTTGAAAAAAATACAAATATATATAAAAATAAAAGTAAGCTTTAAAAATAATAAAAGTTTAAAAAAAACAAAAGTATTACACAAATCAAATTTGTCCAACTACCCTAGATCATTTTTAGGTTAAAATACTTTGGAGAGATGATCTACCCAATCTAGAGCACAACTAAGTGTTTGCACAATCTTTGGAATTAAAGAACTCTTATATGCATCAAATACATGACCACTAGCCACAAGTAAATTTAGAAGCTATAGTAGATATAAGAGTCACTAATACATCATAAACTATATTAGAAAGGGTAAGGAACCTATGACTATTTAGTTTTCACCAAATTAGATCATTAAAATCTTCATCATCATACTTAGTTTTTTTACTCAAATATCTAATCAATTTTGATTTATTATCTTCTTTGCCATATTCAACCTTTTACCTCTTATACTCAAACTTGATATATTTTTTTCCTTTGTGTCATTCTAATTTCAGTGGTTGGTTTTGTAACTAACTCACTTGGCTACTTTTAACTATATCCTAAAAATGAGTTTCCAACATTTTTTTGTATTCATTAAAATAAATCATTTAGTGCTTCTTGCATTTTCTTGATCATTATAGAGACTTCATCATTAAAATACATTTTTCATAAAGTGATATACTAGAAAAAGAAGTTTCTATATTAGATCAAGATCAAAAGCAACATACACTAGCATATTTATTTTCTCAATATTTCATCAATACTTATCATATTTATCCTTCATTTTCTTAACCATTGTATTAAATTCAAGAACAGGATTAAATTGAAATTCTCAAAAAGTTTAATAAATTTGATGAATGTCATCAATAAAAAAGTGTTAAAGGTGATATAAGAACCATAAACCTTTACTGTGAGGTCGTAAAATTTTTTAAGAAAAGACAAAACTTCCTAATAGTTGATAAATCATTTTAATTAGGCATCCTATCTACTATAATAAGCTCTCCTTTATAATGAGGATTAACTTCCTCAAATGCACCAGAGGCCTTTTTAAACTTTTAGACTAGATTCAATATCAATAAGTGGAATCTCATCAAATGCTAACATCTATTCGTGTTCATTTGCAACACACTCTTTAAATTTGGCCAGCCTAAAGGGTAGTTGTCCAACACATCACATTACCCTCTAATATGAGCCACTAATTCATTCATTTCTTTCAAACCATTATAAACAATAAGGTTTGATATGTTTTCAAGATATAAGACATTTAAGTTAAAGTACAATATAATTTACTTTTTTATAAAATTATTATTTCATGATATATAAAAAATGTATTAATTCTTAATTAAATTAGTGAAAGGTATTAGAAAAAAAAAGGGTTCGGGTTTGAGTTCATTTTGCTATCTCTTCTTTTAAGATTTAGCTGCTTGAAATGGTGGAAATTTTGTTATAAAATGCAAGAGTGTTCATTTGGTTAATTCTATTAATAATTGAATTGAATAACTATTAACTGTATTGATCAAAATTTTATTTTCTTTGATCGTTAAGCAAACTGAATTATAATATATATACTTTTGACTAAGTAAAATTTGCAAATTAAATTATATTATTTTGGTTAATTCAGTCAGTTAATAGAATTAACCAAAATTTAATTATTTTGTAGCAATAAGTTAAAATTACATTTTAAGATCTTAAATTTCTAATTTTATAATTCAAATAAGTATAATCATTTAATAAATTCAAATGTCAAATATAAGTAAAAGTTACATCTATTCTAAGTTAAAAACTTCAATAATATAAAACTTGGTGAGCTTTGAATTGATTATGATTTTAATATAATAAGCACTTAAAATTAATTAACTTAAGTTTTGATATGTTTGACCCCTTACTTTTCTCAAGAATTATATGATCTCAAATAGATGTCTATGTTAAAATACTTTAAGAACAAGTTAAACATTTTTAAAATGCCTTAATAACAATTTTTGAGAAAACACAAAGCATATATCAATGCTAGATCTCTAGTAGCCACTGGTTTTTCAAGGGCAAGAAAGTATCGACACTTTACTTATGAAGTATCAATACTTTGATGTAACAATCATATTTTCAAAGCTTATAAAGGAAAGCATCGCTACTAATATTGACATTTCATAGTAAGAATGAGTTGTATGACATGATTTCCAAGCAAACAATGACTTCTTTCTACTTCAAGCAAAGTTAAAAGATAATAATTTATACCCAAGCTATAAATTGAGATCTACAACACTCTAATGAAAAAGAGATACCAAGATTCATCGAGAAATCAAAAAAGAAAGCTATAAACCTTTATTTTCATTCAAGCTTACATTTGTTCATAATTCTTATATACTTTGTACCATCTTACTTGTATCTTTTCATTTGTTTAGCTTAAACATTGAAAACATATTCCTACTAGAGGATTCATTTAATTTGCAAACACCTTTTCATATCACAAAAAGGTTGTGTTAATTTGAAAGATTTATTTAAGAATTTGAGTAGAATTCTTAAAAGGACTAAAGGTTATATTTAGGCCATGAATGATAGCAAAGGTAATGTTCACTAGTGAATAGTAAAAATCACCTTGACAAGGAAGTGCTAAGAAGAGAAGATGTAGACGTCGAGTTAAACCTGTATACATCTTGTGTTTGATTTCGTATCCCTTATCTTTTTTCTTTGTTTTCATTATTTATTCAAATATTATTTAATTTCAAATATTAATTAAGTTTGTAAATTCTTAAATTATAAAACTAATTCACCTCCTTTTGTTTTAATCCATATCTAAGCTAACAATTGGTATTAGAGTTTTGGTCTCCTTTGTAGGTTTAATTACCTTGAGATAAGATCCTCTCCTTAGCTCAAATTGATTCAAAGTGCAACATGATACTCAAAGCTCTCTCCTTAGCTCAAATTGATTCAAAGTGCAACATGATACTCAAAGCTCTAAGGCTGTCACGTGATCAAGATGAAGTATACCTTATGGCATTTGAGTAAAGCTCAAATTCTATGAGTCTTAAAAGTCACTCAATCATGACACCTTATCCCTTTAATGGTGACAACTACTTTTATTGGAAAATAATGATGAGGCTCTTTGTACTAGTTAATTATTGACCATAACACTTGAAAGGTGATCATAAATTTACCACTCATCCCAAAGAAAAAAGTTGAAAGATCTGGTGCCAAAGAAAGAAGATGAATAGGATGACTAAAACACCAAGATGGGATGACTCAATGCCAAAGCCATGCATCACTATTTTTTGCTGTTGGTCCAAGTGACCACAATAAAGTTTCTTTTTGTGATATTGCTAAAAGAATATAGGATAAGTTGGCAATTGCTTGAAGGAACAAATTAAGTCAAGGAATTAGAGACTAGCATGCTTACTATTAACTATAAAATAAAGCTAGATGAGAGTATCAAAGAGATATCCAATCGATCTATGAATGTCATCAATGGCTTATAGGCCTTTAGGAAAACATATGCCAACAATGAGATGGTGAAGAAACTTCTAAACAATCTTCTAAAATCTTTGGAAACAAAAGAGACCGCAATTAAAGAATCAAAATATCCAAACACATTCTCCTTAAATGAACTTATAGGTTGTCTCCTAAACTATGAGATAAAGATCAAGCATGGTAAAAAGCCAACAAAGAAAGCTAATGATGCTTTCAAATCAACCACTCAAAGTGAAGAAAAAGATAAAGAGGTTGATAAAGTTAAGGAATTGGCCATGTTTGCAAAAAGGTTTAAAAAATTTGTAAGGATAAATAAAGAAAGAAGATCTCATAGAAAATAAATGTTAAAAGAAAAATCAAGCAGGAAAGAAAAAGATCCTATCATAAGCTATGAGTGTAAGAAATTGAAGAGAACTCTTTCATTAAATTCAATGTCATGAATGTATTGGATTTCAAAAATCATCAAAACATAAACATAAACACAGGAAAATAGTAAACATAGAAATAGTTCAACTTCCCTATGGATCTTTAAGGAGGATTTACATCTTGTAAACTTTAAAATTTTAAATCAAGATTTAATCACCCATATGATTAGAAGTTACCTTGACTTTAGATGTCAAAATTTAAACAATAAAATACCAAGAAACTAATTTCTTGAAATATTTTTGAAGAACACAAGCAGCACATGTGTTTGTCTCTAACAGTTATCCATAAAGATGACTGTTGAAACCTTTTTAGGGCTAGGTAGTTCTCTAGTACTAGCTAGAAGGGTTGTCAACCCTCAACCAAAAGGTATCTTTAAATCTTGAATCAACCAAAAATCAAGAAGAGAAAATGAAGCAATATTACGCCAAACAAAATGGCTTTGAAGAAGGTGGCATAATTTTTAGGGTTTCATGTAGTGGGAATATTATTTGAGAAAACTATTTTTATCTAATAAAATATATCCTCTCATAATACCCAGCCGCCTCTTATCTCAAACTTAGGTTAAAACTCTCTTATTTACCTTTAGGCCATCATATTTATATATATTAGCTTAATCTTACTCCTAGCTGGATTTAGAATTCCTTGTAATGGTTAGCTAACTCTCCTATGCCTTGGTCAAAACCCACAAAAATTGGGCCAAGGAAATCATCTTCAAAGTTTTTGGGCCAGACTTATGTTTCAATGAATTTAATCCAGTTAATTAGGTTTTATTTATTCTAAAGAAATAAATAGTTTATTTAATAAATATAATTATCAAATAATTATAAAATATTAAATAAATAAATTGAAAACACAAATTAGCTAGTATATATAGAAATCTCTATGGATTTTATCACCATAAAATCCTCAATTTAGTTAAAACTATTTTTAACTTAATTTCAATATTATTTAATATTAATGATCAAATAATTAATATTACAATAATATTAGAAGAGATAATAAATAAATTATAAGATAGGAAATTTGATTTTTAATCAAACTCCGAGTCTAGGTGAAATTTTATTCCGACTAGAACTAGTGTTTATCCACCTTTACACTTCATGTCTTAATTTAGAAATTATTTTAATAAGATAATCTTTTTATTAATGTCTTACTTAAACAACAAATCTAGATTTCACAAATCCAATTATGTCTCAAATAATTGAACGCATTCAGTTAAGTCCTTTATTCAAATTATCGTATTTAATTAAGTCATACTTAATTAAATTCTGGATTTAATCTAATAGATCTACATTATTATGTGTGATCCATTAGGGTCCATAACATGTTGGCAATGAACATGAATAATCTTCTCAGTCATGTTCATAGATCAAGAGCGGGATCTAGCAACCTATCATGAACTCTCAAATGTTGAAGAAGTTAGTGTGACCTTGAAGAAACCTTTTAGTAACCAACCTCTTAGTGTAATATAATCCTTTCACCATATATCCTAGATAGAAGATGGAATGGTGCAGTGTCTACCCAAATCTCTATCCATATTAGTTTTTAGAACTTATGGTTAATGATCATGAATCTTGTGCTTTTGCCAAATACATTAATCCAATTAACAATAGTCAAGAGCACTCAAGATATGTCTTAATGTCACTTGGAGTGGTGAATCCTCTTTGGATCGCTTATTCATCTACCATATGATTCATGCTATACCCAAAACCACCTTACTATAAGCATCCATCTATTGTGCATCCGTTAATGATGGAATCAAAGCATAACACTACACAAATGAGATAACCTCGTATCACAAGTCAAAAGACTATTATATATGATTGGAACATGAAAATATATTCTATAGACACTTGAGTGACTTATCCCAAATGAAGTTATCATTTAGGCAATGTTGAGTCAACTTGTTTCCATAAAAGAAGTACCCATATGCTATCCCTAAGTATTTTGTATACTTTAAACTCTATGAGATCAAAGGGTTGCATGTATCCAATGCATGGATGCTTAGCATATACTAGTCTTTGTGTACTATTAATGCCTTATATTGACAATACGATGACTAGGAACATTTTTAGAAACACGACTAATGCATAAGGATCTCATCGGTGTAATTGATTTACTAACTTTGCAAGGCCATTGTGTTTCAAAGGCTTCATCTAATTAGTGTTTTTATGACTGTTAATTATGCCACTAACATGAAGGAAAACCTATGTTACTTTAAGCTTTGTAACATGTATGATGTTATTTGATGATGTATCCTATATCCTAATTTGATTGGTTCAAGAGCATACACCAACAGAAATCACGTTACATCAAATTTCAGTGTCTAATATGAAAAAAGTATATTTCAAAGAAGTAGAAGAAGAAAGTTATGGTGCCTACATGGATTGATAATGACACCTCTGACAATTATGATGAAAAATAGCTAACCTATGTCTTATAGGTCTAGATGAGCCCAAGTTATATTTCAATTCTAATTTACACACTTTTGATGAATTACAAGATACTTTTGATGACTTAACTTTAGAATTTGAGACCATAAATTTGAAACATATGAAAATGATTTTGAAATGAAAAGAGAAAAATCTTTTTTGAAAAAAACCAAGAATGATTTAGAAAAGAAATTTGATGATTAGAAAGTTGAAATTAATGATTTAACTACAAAGAATACAAACATGCATAATTGATTTTCTAGATTCTATATGGAACATCAAAAGTTTAATGACACGCTAGAAAGTCAAAGAGCTTTTTTTGAGAAAGATGATTTAGATTCTAATGGCACTGAAAAGGAAACTTATTTGAAAAAGTTCTTTATGAAACTAAGCAAATCATATGATGCATGTAGCATGTGCTATCACTGCCATGAATTAGGTCATTCATAGCAATCTTGTCCCTTAAAATTTGTCACTTATAGAGTAAGTTCACTAGTGTTGGAAATTTTGACTTCATGTTAGGATATTGTACAAAAGTTTTCCATAAAATTTAGTCATACATATGTAGTAGAATAATAATAAACAACCAATATTGAGATTTCCTCTAAAGATTGGTTTGCATGTTTTAATTGATCTGATCTATCTAATTGTCTATCAAATAGATCTTATAGTACTTATATTCAGATCAGGGTTCACAAAACCTATTGGTGAATGTTCCATGACCACAAGTTCTCAAACACTGAGCCTAGTTATCACAAACCAAAGCTGTCCAAGCATCCAGCCTCTAATGGTTATCTACACAAGTAACCTAAAAAACCTTCAATAAGAAAGAAAGTTTGTTGCTGAGAGTCATGCTATCTACATAGGTTTCAATAAACCTTCCCTTCGACTTAGAAGACCTTGATTCTATAATTAGATTCAAGAAAAAAATAATTTTTCTCCAAAAACAACCAAGATTGCACAATCCTTCATCTTAGAAGTTTAGAGCAAATACAAATTAGGGTGTTTTGCATCTCTTAGTTGAATTTCCAAGTGCTATCTCTCTCTCTCTCTCTCTCTCTCTCTCTCTCTCTCTCTCTCTCTCTCTCTCTCTTTCTCTCTCGTATGGTATGTTTATATATCTAGGGTTTAAAATGTTAATTTCAAGAAAATTATAATTTTCCCCCTAGCCCATGTGAACTCATTCAAATTGGCCTAAGTAACCATTACTTATATTAGACACATTAACCCAGTCTCAATTTAATTTCTACGAATCATCCCTTTGTGTGTGACCAATTAAGCTATCATGTCAGTAACAAATATAAAATACTTAGTTAAAAATAATTATATTTATAGATTAAGATTGGCATTTAGCAATGCATCATGCTACCTAACATGTGAGGAGTATCAATATGGTTTTGACAAGCCCTTTAGTGTTTAGTATCTTAGTGTAATTCAATCATTTCATCATATATCCTGAAATTAGCTAAAGCATGGTTCAAAGTCTCATCTACTCTTGACCCTTTTCCATATTAGTATGCAACCTCCATGTTAACTTTATAATTACTATTGCTTTGGCCAATGACTTAAAGTTAACACGGGGTAGGTTCATAAGAGATATGTCCCTTTAAATCACTTAGAGTGATAAATCCTCTCTAGAATGCTCATTCATCTTCAGTGTGTTTTCATATTATACCGAAAACAACCCTTATTTGGTATCCATCCATTGTAAAACCGTTCGTGATGATCTCTAAGTATAATAATTCATATACAAAGTGACTTGTTGTCACAAGTCTAAAGACCACTTACACTACATACACATGAAAGTATTTTTCATAGCCGAACCAAAACCGCGGCCCAAAAATGCCCATGCCAAACTGAATATGTTGCCCCCTTCCAACTTACCATCCTTTGAGCTATGTTTCCATAACTCTCAAGTGCACCATTACTTCAACATTCATTATGCCCATGTGCTAGCCCAATAATGTGATCATTGATATCAACTTCCTCTGTCTATTCCAATTCGGTTATTTCCTATTATTGAGTTAATTCAAATGGCTTTCATTCCTCTCATTGAATTGCCCCTACTAGCAAAAATCTTGTTCAAGCATTCTTTCACAGTCCCATTTTTGTTCGTGACAATGATGACAACAATATCATCACTAGCATCCACTATTACCTATGGGTGGAGAATTCCTTGTCACCCAAGACTCAATAACTTAAATATTCGAATTTCCAAACAAAAGAGATACCAATGAGGAAGGATATTTTCTTAAGGCTATACGAACAAACAACAACAAGGCCACCCATTTTTAATTACGTGATTGTTACATGCACATCGTCATCTCTCACAACATCTGACATTTCGGCACCAAAATAACCAAAAGTTTGCAACCTTGATTATTGGTGGGATATATATGCTTCAAAATGATCGTTGTTTGAACCTTACCTATTTTATATTTGTCAATCTCTTTAGTGTAATTCAAAACAATCCTTGCTCCCTTTTTTTCAACATGGCCTTGAGTTATTACTTTCAATCATAAAGGATAGACGTTTTTATAAGCCGAAAGTTGTTTGCTCCAAACCTTGTATAATATGATCCAAGACCATGAGTAAGATCTGCTACAAATTTCTATATGGAGCATGGGTTCAACCTGAGCAACCCGCATAGCACCAAGCAGAATACTAAGAAGAGGACTAAGAAGAACATGAAGCCAATGACATTCGTCATTAGGAGTTTTCTCCTTTACCAGCCACCGATGCATCCTCATCCACACCTCTTGACATGCACGCTATCTTTGACACCATTATAGGTCGATTGATACTCTTCAGTATCATGTTAACGCATGGCTGGACTCTTTGCATACCAATGTTAGTGCCCTTTGGGACATCATTAATAAGTTATCTCCATCACTTCTTCCACCCTTTAATGATCCATCAACTGATGATGCTTAGATTACTTAAGTGCTTAGGTTCATTAGAGAACTTTGGACATTTTTAGTTATAGCATTTCATATATTATAAACTCATGACTATCTTTGACCTATACTATCTTGTTAAACACATTTAAATTTAAAATGCATTCTCTCATTTTGTGATCATCTTTTTAATATGAATTTACTTTTATAGTCTTGAATCTCTCTTGTGTTTTTTTATATAACAAAAAGAGGGAGATTTGCCACATAATTTTGCTAAGCATGAAATGATTCACCATATAAATTTGCTAAGCATGATATTATTAATGATTTTAGATGATGAATATGATATATAGTGGATGGTATATTATGAACATGAAAGGTGAATAATGAATGATAGCATATATTGATGAATATCATGAACATAGTTATTGTGGATGATGAATTTGACATGTTGATGATGTTGTGATTAGAAATAATAGTACATATCGACATGATAAATATTATGGCATGATGCTTGATGATAAACATGAGATAATTGTGGGCAATGTTGGTAGATGTTATGTTGCAGATATGAATTGCTATGGATATGGATATTATTAAAATGCCCTTGTTTTACTTTTGCTAAATTTTAAAAAGAATGCTTTTCTTAAGGGGATTTTTTTGTTGAAAATCTTTAAATGATTTAGGAACACATTTTCATAAGCAAATTTATCTTAAATTTATATAAAAATGGGAGATTGTTAGTTTAATTGATTATGATTTTGATATAACAAACACTTAAGATTAATTAGCTTAAGCTTAAATGTATTTGTCCTTAGCCTCAAAGGTAAAATTTACTAGTTAATTAGGAAAATCATCTTAGCAAGAAGTGTCAAGAGAAGATGTATGTTTCGAGTTGAAAGATCGAATCTCTATACATCTTGTGTTTGATTTCCTATCTCTTATCTCTTTTTTATTACTTATTCAAATATTGTTTGAGTTTCATAAATTGAGTTTGTAAATTGTTAAAATATTTATAGAATCAATTCATCCCCTTTAGTTCAATCCATATTTGAGCTAATCAACTTAAAGCATTTAACAAAAATATCAAATTATATATTTTGAATAATTTGGTTAATTTGGTTTTGAACCAAATTAACCAATTGCAAAATTTTTCAAAATCTTCTACCGATAACTAAACGAAAATTTTTTTATTTATCCAATTAATTGAATCAAATAAAATTTTGATCTATTAATTTGGTTAACCGAATAATAACCCCTAATAGGATGTTTGTATATTTTCTATTATGTTTAACATGGAACATACATGAGATCAATGCTATATAATAAATACTTAGTTGAATATTAGTTGTTTTTTTATTAAGTAAAGCGATATATAAAAAAAAAAAAGAAATATGTGCGAAAAATATCACTATTACCCAATTTGATTTAGCAAGAATTAGCCAAATTTAATTATGACTTTGACAATTATTAATAGTTCCTTATGTTCGAATTTTCTTATGTGTTTAAATAATCTTTTTGTCTTTTTAAGGGTATGCTTAGACGAGAAATTTTAAAATTTTGATGAATTTAAAATACTAACATTTTAAAATTGATCAATTCAAGATACTAGTATTTGTAATTGCATTGTTTGGATAAATATTTTTTTAGAAAAAGTTTAAATATTTGAATTTGATGAAATAAAAAAATAGAGAAATAATAATATTAAAAATAAAATAAAAAAGATGCAATAGGGATGCCATTAAATTTGTGAAATTTATA
>JBBYHK010000023.1:16214748-16247798 GCA_038382065.1 Adansonia grandidieri | reverse complement strand
TAATTGGGCTATTAATATATATAAATATATAATTATTAAATATTAAATATTAAAAGTTCGGTTAATTCGGTTAATTCAGTTAATAATTTTACTAACCGATAACCGACTGAATTAACCAAATAAACTAACATAAAAAATTAATAAAACCATCGAACTGACTTAACCGAATCGAATTAACTAAATTTTATCAATTAAATCGATTAAATCAATTTGAACCAACTTATGCTCACCCCTAAATATGACCACTGCTGTATGCTTGGATGATTAGTATTCACTTGACAGAACCGGAAGGAAAGGCAAGGGAGTGACAGCACTTGGCCCAAGAGCTAATAACTTTGATCTCATTTATGAGCAAGTTAAGGCTCTCAAGAGAGGTATGGCCGTCGAGAAGCCTATCTGCAACCATGTTACTGGTCTCTTGGATCCTCCTGAGCTCATTAATTAAGCCCCCAAAGATCCGTGTCGTCGAAGGACTGCACCCCATGTAAGTCAAAATATTGGATCAATCGGTAAAAGTCCCATCCCATGCATTCTTTGTTTACGGGAAGTTCTCTTCGAGCCATTGGGCCTGAATGAAAACTTTGGCCCATTATAATTATTGGTTGTAACGTGCCAGCAGAAGTTTTCGGCCACCACTATATATTATTGAATCTCTATCTCTTTCTCATACTTGTGATCAAACCAGGAATTCTTACTCAAGATGGGAAAAGTATAAAAGGAAAAAAGAAGATGCTAGCTATTGAATTTTTTATTATTTACACCTCACAACCATGAGCTTAGGCTCCAGTAAGTGCCAATAGTGTTACAGTAGATATTACATTATTAGTAGTTTAATTTTTATTTATTTTAGTATATTTTAATACTATACAGTTTTTCTTCTTAGTATATAGGTTCAATAAGCGAGTGAGGGATTTTTTTTTTTTGGACTTCAGTATGTATTTGGACATCAACAATAGGGTCAAATTTGCATGGAAAATTCAGGTGACAAATTACCTGTACACTAATGATTAACGTCCAAATGTTGTGCTAATTAAATGCCTGGCTTTTGTTTTGTGCATTAGCGTCATCTAATCTTATTTTGTCGAAAATGTTTGCAGAGGGGCATGGCTGAGAGAGGACACAGCCTTGAAAGCATTAAAGCCAGTATTGAAATATTGAAGCCAGGAAGCCCGATTTCGATGCCAGTACCGGTAAAACCACAACATATTATTTCCCAATCAGTCAGTATTTAATTTTATTTACAATGAATGAATGCATGAATCCCAACTGTAAAGCCTAGCAACTATCTAGGTGCTTGAGCCGCTGTAAACCTTAAGCACTAATGAGAGGCAGGTCTCGAGAGTTAGGTTGATAATGAAAGAATAGGTGGAGAATTTTAGCCCAGTTTACCTGTTTGATAAAGGCTCAACCATCTCATGGATATTATATGAAAGGAAAGTCGCTTGCTCTTACCCTGGCATCAAATTCTTCTTTGCTCCTCACACATACGTCGGCCACGAGGTGTGCGTATATTCTGTTCCAACTTTGAACCCGATAGGTTAAAAATAAATTAGTGTCAAATATGATAAAAGTTTTTATCATGAGTAAATTATTGATTTTTTTATGATTCCTAATTATTAGTTATTTCCTTTATGGGTTAAACACGAATGTATAGAAGAAGCAGTATATTGATAAAGAAAAGATATATTTTTCTAAAATCAAAGGAGTGATTAGGTTGAAAAAATAAAATATTTCTAACCATCTTCGTAACTTATAATGAACATAAATCAATTAGATGGCAAAATATAAGATAGAGAATCCGTTGATGAATCTACTTATGTCTGAGGTATCTATTCTTGTCTTACTATAATACCATGTTTTGACTGTATCACACTATGTATCATTTGATAACTGAATAGATTTCTCTATCTTTGGATCAAATCGAATTTGAAACGGAAGAATTTCAAGTATATTTAGAACTAAATGGATCTCGTCGACATAATTTCCCATAGCCACTTATTTTTTGGGAGTATATTTATGCACTTGCTCATGATCATCGTTTAAATAAATCGTTATTTTTTGGAAAATCAAGGTTATGGTAATAAACGAGGGTATGGTAATAAATTCAGTTCACTAATTGTGAAATGTTTAGCTATTCGAATGGATCAACAAAGTCATTTGATTATTTCTGCTAATGATTCCAACCAAAGTCCATTTTTTGGGCACAACAATAATTTGTATTCTCAAACGATATTGGCGCAGATTCGCAAATCATTGTGGAAATTCCATTTTCCTTAGGATTAGTATCTTACTCACAAGAGGAAGAAGTCACAAAATCTCATAATTTACAATCAATTTCGTTCAATATTTTCTTTTTTAAAAAATAAATTCTCACATTTAAATTATGTGTTAGATGTACTAATACCTCATCCTATGCATCGAGAAATCTTGATTCAAGCCCTTTTGCAGAATCAAAAGTGGCTTTATTCTATGGTCAGATGAATGAACTGCTAGGACCTCGTATGAGAGTTTGGTTGATTGCCCTAACTATAATGGAACATTTTCGAGATGTACTTCTATTAGGTCCAAAATACTTTGAATATCTAATGGACTGGATTGAAGTACAGGTTGATGATGAATCTATATTTCCTTAAAAGCTTGGTAAAATCTTCATAAATCTTAGGCTTAATCATCTTTAATTCTTTGTGATGAAGTCTGACATGACATACTATCATGTATAATGACAACACTGATAAATAACTTATTCTAATATTTATACTCAGCCAAAAAGTAGACAAAACCTATGCTAAATACTATTCTACATTTAACGGCATATTTCAAATCATGCATCGGACATATGAATCCAATCATAAGCCAAATCCATGAACAAAACCATGAACCAGATCCATGAGTTGGATCTATGAATCGAACTCATATGTTGAACTCAAATCAAACCCATGAAATGGACCTCTGAATTAAAAGCCTAAGAACATGAACCTAAAACCTATGAACAGGAACTGGAACCATACATCTAAACCAATAAACTGAATTCATGAATCAAATCCATGAACTAGGGGATGAATTTGGTATTTAGATATTATTTGTATCAATGCTCTGGTCAATCATGAATGATTGGTTATGAAATCATGTAAATTCAATTAAAGAAAAAAACGAAAATTTTCGAAATAGTGAAGAGATAACAAAAGAATTTCTTCATTTCTAGTATTAAATGTTCATGCAGGGGATTGACCGAGTATTTCACTTTTTCCAAGTCCTGTTTAAGGAATAAACTGTGTTTTAGATGTGTACATAGAGAAAGCCATGGACAATGAAAAATGCAAGCATGTTTACGGGAGGGATTTTTTATTCTTTACCTATTTTATTTTTTATTTAATTTAATAATTTAATTTTAATAAGGAAATTATCTACTCCATCCAACTAGTTTTGGGTTGAGTTCCAGGCAGCCTATTATTATTATGATATCAAAATGATTCCATTAGGAATATCAAAATCATATGGATACATATGCTGACTAAATAAACCAAGATTTTACCATGACTACAATTTTAGAGAGACGTGAAAGCAAAAGCCTATGGAGTAGCTTCTGTAACTAGATAACCAGCACTACAAACTGTCTTTACATCGGATGGTTTGGTGTTTTGATGATTCCTACCTTATTGACTGCAACTTTTGTATTTATTATCACCTTCATTGTTGTTCCTCCAATAGATATTAATGATATTCATGAACCTATTTCTGGATCTTTACTTTATGGAAACAATATTATTTCTAGCCATTATTCCCACTTCTTCAGCTATAGGTTTGCACTTTTACCTAATCTGGGAAGCAATATCTATTGATGAATGGTTATACAATGGTGGTCTTTATGAGTTAGTTGTTTTACATTTCTTACTTGGTGTAGCTTGTTACATGGGTTGTGAGTGGGATCTTAGGGTATGCACCCTTGGATTATTGTTGCATATTCAGCTTCTGATGTAGCTACTATCATTGTTTTCTTGATCTATCCAATCGATCAAGGAAGTTTTTCTGATGGTATGTCGCTAGGATTATATGTTTTTTTATGTACTAATATATGATATAATTTATATAAAATTATAAAAAGAAGTAAAAAAAATTCTTACCAATCTTTTCTAATATTTTTATTTTAGAGTAAAAATGAAAATAAAAGATAGAGATTCAAATTTTCTATCATCGTATCTCAGAAATAAGATAAAAAAATAAACAAATAATGAATGATCGAAATCAAAATCTTTGAAATTTGTATTGGAAATATTTAAACCAATAAAAAAAATAGTATAGTAAAGGGATGGATGTAGCCAAGTGGATCAAGGTAGTAGAATGTGAATCCATTATGTGCGGGTTTAATTCCCATCATTCGCCCACTTAATTTTTTTAATATTTTATTTTTTAATAATATTTAATATTTTTTCTTTTTGTTTTTTTGTAAAAACAAAGAAAGAAATTTTCTTTCCTATTTACTAGGGTGACGAAGAATCAAATTATCACTATATTTATTCCTTTTTCTACTTCTTCCAAGTGCAGTATAAACCCAATGGGTTTCAGGTTTTTTCTACCAATTGAAGCCTTCCCTTTACCACCCCTATAGGGATAGTCTGCAAAGTTCATAACTACTCATCTTACTACATGACGTTTACCTAGCCAACATTTAGATCTGGCTTAACCCAAACTTTTTTGGTTCACCCTAAAATTCTTTACTTGTCTGACTATTGCTGAGTAGTCTTTGGATATCAAACAGACCTCCCCAGAAGGTAATTATAATGTGGCCGATTTCTCCTCTTTTGCAATCAGTTTTGCTACAGCACCCACTACTTTAGCTTGTCCACCCTTTCCAAATGTGATTTCTATGTTATGTATGGTCGTGCCTAAAGGCATATTGGTTGAAGTATTATTCTTTTTGATCGATCAATCAAAACCTCTTCCTAAACTGTACAAGCTTCTTCCAAAGCATACCGCTTTCTAAATGCAAATGATGATATCTATACAGATGGATATATATCATATAATTCTTATATATATATTGTACAATGAAGTACCACATAAGTGGATATGTAGGAATCCAAATCTGTCAAACAACTCATGTTATGATCTTCTACATCTTAGGTCTTCCAGTTCTGTCACCTAGCTTATGTTCTTCATGTAGCATTTAGACCGAATGACTATACGAAATTACATAGATATTTCTACATATTATGGGTAAAATAGGACACATCTCTATTTTTCCCCCGGAGAATCTTTAGAATTACCACTATTTAGCTTTCAATTCACCTCTGACCATCAAATGAAATATGAATAACTCGTCCTCTTCTCTTTCTCTCTTTGAATCAAGAGGCACTTTTAGGTTTGTCGATGCTTGAAATAATTTTGTCTTCTCCATATTATTATATCTCTACAGTCAATAATTTTATATAAAGAACTACTGAACTCAATCACTTGACCGTTACTCTTTAGCTTTCTGTTGAGGTCTATCCTGTAGAAGTACTCAAATTAGATCACTGATCGATTTTTAGGTTTCGTCATAAACCTAATTGGTTACTTCTAATTACGTAAATCAATAATTCAAACTGCACTTAAAAGTAGGGTATTTCCCATTTTTATAGGAACTTCTGTACCAGAAATAGCGGTATCTCCAATTATAGCCCCTCTGAGATGTAAAATATATTTCTTCTCAGCATCCCGATAGTGTATGAGATAAATGTATGTATTTAGATGAGGGTTTTATTTTATGGTTACGATTTTACCATATATATCTTTTTTATTTCATTGAAAGTCGATTTTACGGTATAGACGCTTATGACTTCCCCCTCTATGCCTTGTGATAATGATTCCTCTGGCATTACAATCTTTACCACAAGATGCTGTCCATAGATCAAATTATTTTATGGATTAGATTTCACTTAATCCTCTATGGCATCATTGTGTGTGCCTAAGGTTGAAGTTTTCCATAAATGTATCGCAATGCTATTAAGTATTTCAATTTAAGTTCTTTTCGTTCTAAAAGTTAAAATAGAATAACCGAGTTGAAGTGTAATGATCATATGCTTGTAATGCATTGTATGTCCTATAATAGGTCACATTCCCTTTTTCGAGGAATTGATGACTATTCATAGCTATTATCTTGACACCAAAGAAGAGTTCGACCCAAATGGTTTATTTCTTGAAATCTTTAGCATAAATCAATGCAATTTAGGGGGAATCAATAAAAGGACATCAATTCAAATCCTGGAGTTTCGAACTGAGAGATATATTGAGAAAGATAAAGAATTCTTACTACTTATATTCATAGACCTAATTCAATTTAGTGGAATCTTTCCATCCCAATTTTTCCACCAAGAACGTTTTATAAAACTCTTGGACGCCTGAATTTGGAGTATTCTACTTTTACGCAATTCATAGGGTTCAACAAGTAAACTGATATTTCACGATCAAGGGTGTAGTACTATTTGTACTGCAATCAGCTTGAACTTGGGACAACTCTTTGAATCTTAGTGAAAGACTAGATTTGTTATCTCATGTTTGTTTTTTGTGAAAAAATACCAATTAAAGTGGAAGGTTTCTCTAAACAACAAGGAATTGGCTCAATCATTCATTTAAATGATATTAAGCATGTTGCATTTCTTTTTAAGAGGCAAGTGAGCTATTTCTTTGTAAAATCATGCTCAATTTCATATATGGCAATTCTGCTAAGATCGTTTTGTTTGTTGGGTGAAGAATCCGCATGAATCAGATTTTTGAAAAACATATCGAGAGAGAATTGGATTTGGTTAGACAATGTATTGTTGGTAACCAAGAATAGATTTTTTAGCAAGATACGAAATTTATCATCAAATATTCAATAATGAATCCCTAAGATTTAGTTCCGTTCAAGTAACAGATTCTAGCCAATTGAAAAGAACTTTTGATCAATATAGAAATCATTTCAATTCCATTAGTAATTAGGATTCGGAATATAGCACATTGATCAATGAAAGAGAGATTCAACAACTAAAAAAATTGATTCTTTGGTATCCTTTCTTTCTTCAAATGGAACAAACAAAGATAGAATCAGATTGGTTCTGTAAATGCCTTTTTGGATATTCCTTAATGTCCTGATATTCACTGAATACGAGAAACAGATGAATAATCATTTGATTCTGAAAGAAATCGAAGAATTTCTTAGGAATCCTACAAGATCCACTCGTTCTTTTTTCTCTAACAGATGGTTAGAACTTTATCTGTGTTTTAATCCTATTAAAAGGTCCACTAGAGATAAAAAATTGTTAAAGAAAAAACAAGATGTTTTTTTTATCCCTTCTAGACGATTGGAAAATAAATAAATAGTTAATATATTCAAGATAATTACGTATTTATAAAATACCATCTCAATTCATCTTATTTCATCAGATCTAGAATATGATATGGTTTCGAAGGATGAACTAGACATTTCCAATAAAATTTCATTCTGATCAATCCAGAGATCGTTTTGATTTTAATAGACTTCACAAATCATGCTCATAGACTCTCATATCACATTTATGAAATTTAACATAATGAACTAAGGCAAATAAATCTTATCCCGAGTTTGTTATGATTAACTCATCATTTAATTAATAGTTAATTAAAAGTATTGAGAGCAACGAAGAATACTTAATTAAGAAAAATGATTCATTAAGTAAATTGAAAAAAAAATTCAAAAGATCATATTTAGGTTACATCATAGCCCTAGAAAATAAGTCTAGTTCATGCTAAAATCCTTACAATTGATTTAAACATGAATCAAGAAAAATAAGGGGAAAAAAAAAAGAGAAAGAAGAAACCAAAATTGTGGTTGTGGTAGCCGTCGTCTCCTCTCTAGATCCAACAGCTTTGAATCAACATTTATTTCAAAACTAAAATCTTCTATTTATATTTATGAGTTGTGGGGCTAACTAAAGAAAACTAGGGTAAATTTTCATAAAGCAGCGTCTAGGCACTAAGATTTGGCCACCTAGACTCACTTTGCTAGAATTCTTCTCCTCTCTGACGCTAAATAGCGCCTGGATGCTGAGAAACTACAGCTTAGGCGCTACCTTCTCTGAACATTTATGTTGACTTTCAATATCTATGCACTATCTGTTTGACTTGTACCATCTTAAAAGATCTTTGAATTATGTAAAGTGATTAAATCTATCCGAACTGTAAAATAAGCCCGAAACATATCTAAATATACCTCAAAATTTCTCAAAAAATAATTAAATATTAAGTAAAATAACATCTAATTAGCCGGTTTAAAGCCCACCCATCATTAGTCATTCTCCTCTCCTGGCAAGGGTTGTTCGGAATTATGTATCATCTCTCAGTTCTAGTATCTCCAATACTGTTTGCAACTAGGTTTGGGAACCACCTTGAAGTTGAAGATCGCTTCCTTGTTTCCTTAGGTAGCTGGAAGCTGCTTTGAGGTTTTGTTGAGCCAAATCTTTGTTACTTTAAGGTAGGCAAATAGTAAACGGCCACCAATGTGGGGAGTTTGACATATGAACGTTTAAGATTGGTTGATTCTACATTTGCAGGAGATTGTCAGTTATCAGTTACTGCTAGATAAGTGAGACAACTTAATTTAGTTTGGCTGAGTACTCACACTGGTTGATTATTATTAGCATGACAGAGGTCAAAACATTGGCACATGGATGATGGATCTATCATCCATGCGGGATCAACCACATGCAATTGATTTTGGCTGGCACCCGCCTCAACTCCAAGACTTAACAGAACCCCAAAACGTGGTATAGTACAGGAGAAATAGTGAAATGGAGGAAACCGTTGAATGAATGATGATATAATTCATTGAAGTTAAAACAACCACGTAGCTCAATATCTCATTTAAATATAAGTAGCAGTATTAGTATTCTAACTCTCGCCAGCAAATATTATCAAACAAAATTGGTGAACAGAAAAAAATAAAAAATCAGACTAACAATAACAAGATTTATCTCTTTCTAAACAAAATGGTTTGCCAATGCCAGCTCACTTAGCACCAACATGGACACATTATAACATGATCTCCTCACAGTAACCAGGCAAAGATCCTCTTTTTCTTCCACTTACCAACATATCACAACTAATATGAGAGATCCCATAATTAGCCGACAGCACACTGATTCACTTTCATCTCATCACATGTAGCAACTGCAATGGAAAGACAAAGACACTAGTTCATCATCCACCAGATAAGTCCATAAAACAATTTAATTAATTTCACACCTCTGTCAGTAACTGTGTCAATCATCTAGATAATAATATGAGCCAGCAGCCTTTTGCTCTCGGTCCTTAGTTGAGTCCAATTTGTTGATTCTTGGTCGGTAATTGGTGGGGTCGCGCCTAAATGTGATATCCAGATGCTGTTGAGGCAACAATGTGCAACAGTGAGCTCCGATTGCCATGCACACACAAGCAAAGTGTAACAATAATTTTCAAATGAATACCACATTCAATCTAGAAGGGAATTTATGGAACCAAGCAGCTGCAAGACTCACAGATAAGAAGAGATTCATGCCAGTCAACAAGGACTGAGGAGAATTTGCAATACAATCCACTGATGGCTTCCCCTCATACACAATAACTCGATCTGCAAGGTAGGTTGCCATTATAAAATCATGTTCAACTACAAACGCAGTTTTCTTTGCATGGAGGATAAACCTCTTTATCACTTTAGAAGCAACAATACGCTGCTCAGAGTCAAGGTAAGCACTTGGTTCATCTATCAGATAAATATCTGCTGGCTGCATGAAATAGAACAACCAATTGCATTAGGCAGGCTAAGAAGGTCAAAATACCTTAGAATTTGAAATGTGACCATACGAAAGAAAATATTATACCAAAATTTTCCTGAAACAATAAAAGGAAGTGAAAACTGAATAAAAATTTAGAAACAGAATAATGTAACTGCAAATTGGAACACCTAAAACCAAATAAAACTTCATCTATCAACACCTGGCATTGTATAGCTAAACTTCTTTCCAGAGAAACTATGAGGCAGCAGTTCCCAATTCCTAGCATTCACCATACACGAGCCTCAAAATTTTCTTATAATGTTAAAGAAACAAGATTGGAAAATTCCAAAT
Source organism: Adansonia grandidieri (assembly GCA_038382065.1). Taxonomy (NCBI): domain Eukaryota; kingdom Viridiplantae; phylum Streptophyta; class Magnoliopsida; order Malvales; family Malvaceae; genus Adansonia; species Adansonia grandidieri. The sequence goes on along the minus strand of JBBYHK010000023.1, from coordinate 16,237,701 downwards.
GAAGACTATAATGTGCTGATACTCCGTCAAGTATGTGTGGGGTCTGTGTGCACAGATATGTACCTATATGTGGGCATGGAAAGGTAATACTTAGGTTGAATCGACGTGAGGACACCCACCTATCAGCACCTCCAACAGCTTAGGCTCAAAATCAATTACAGTTAAACTTGTCAGGACAAAAAAACTTGGAACATTTATATTTCATTTATCTAAATCTTTAACATTCGGGTAATTTAAACTATTTACCTTCCCAAGGCATAGACATAAGGCAACTCTTTGCAACTCTCCTCCAGAGAGATTCACTACTTCCTGATCCATCAACTGTTCGATGAGAAGCGGCTTCATCACATCTGAAACAAACTGGGGATGCATGTATGAATCACGTATCTTTTGATGTAGCAAGTGCCTGACAGTAGATTGAAATTTGGGACTGATCTTTTGGGGCTTGTAAGAAACATTAAACTCAGGTATCTCCACATCAGAATCTTCTATGCTATCGGGTTTCAACAAACCAGCCTGCAGGTTTATCCAATAAATTAATAAACTTATTCAAGAGACAGGAGATTTACAATGACTAAAACAGGTAGTAAAAAGCACACATGGTGAAATAGCAAAATACCAGCATGCGAATAAATGTCGTCTTCCCAGTCCCATTCTCACCCAGCATAACAATAATCTGAGAATCAGTAAATTCACCCTCAATCACTTTAAGTTTAAAATTGCCCTGAGTTTTTGTCATGGTTGGGTATCTGTAGCGTGCATAAGTTTCAATCTCCTCGGCACTTTCCTGTGGTGTCTCTGCGACCTAAAACAAAGGGGAAACAGAGATGTAAGACAGGAAATTAAAGACAAAGGAAGGGTGAACAAGCGACAATGCTCAAAGGTTTACCTTGAAGGTCAAAGATTCATCTCGGAACCTTAGATTTTCCGTAGGGACAAATCCAGCCAAGAAGATATTAATTCCTTCTCTTACAGAAAAGGGAAGGGTTACAACTCCATATGCACCCGGTTTTCCGTACAAGCAGCAAATGAAGTCTGATAAGTAATCCAGGACACTAAGATCATGCTCGACCACAATCACATAACTGAAATACATGGTGTAAAAGCAAAACTACACTAATTAGATCCCTTCAAGTTACCAAGAAGCTTTTGAGACTAAGGACAAATGAAGATTTAACCTATTAGGCCTGAGCAAAGATCGAATGACTTGTGCTGCTTTCAGTCTCTGTTTCACATCAAGATAACTTGAAGGCTCATCAAACATATATATCTCTGCATTCTGTATGGCAACAACAGCAATAGCAAATCTTTGGAGCTCTCCACCAGATAAATCCCCCACATTACGGTCTATGACCTGGTTCAGTTCAAGATCCACACAGAGTTCTGCCTTCATTTCTCTCTCATCTTTTTGGTCAAGCACCTGCCCCACATTGCCTTGAACTGCCTTTGGAATATGATCAACATACTGTGGCTTGATGATGGCCTGTTTAAAATAAAAACTGTCAGCAAATATCAAGGCAGTATGGGGAATTGCAGGACACTTCTCAATGTTGCTATCTTCATGGCTGCAGAGATACAAAATAAATTAAAGTTGACAAAAAGTAGCATTAGTTATCAATCATCGAAATATCTTTTGCAAGCCCCCTAGTTCTGTAGCTTTAGACTACAAGTAAAAAGGAACACTCCAAGTGATCGTTCAACTACTGTCTTAACTGCAAATTTAAATGGGTTCAACTTTGCTTAAGTTTCACAAGCTGTTGCTCAAGGGGCCAAGATTGAGACTCATAAAGAAATTAAAACCAATGCTGGGAATATATTATGGTAGAAAAAACAAAGAAATCATGATTAAACTATTCCTGAAACTTTGCATTCGCTGTACAATACAATATTCTTTTATGTAACAAATGTCAACATCTACAAAAGTTAGAAGTTGATGTTGAAGCAACCCTGCTCATTGAATCCTACAACCTAAATTTTTAAGCCTCAGGAAAACCTTGGAACAAACTAGCAAGATGACTAGGGAATGCCGTTATTATATGGACCTTTGCCATTTGATATACTCATAAACCCATTAAAAAAGTGCAATTTGAAATCCATCAAGATCAATGTAAAGAAGCACCTTCAGATTATCTTCCAAGATGCGAGTAAAATAATTCTGCAACTCAGATCCTCGAAAATAGGTCAAGATTTCCTGCCAATCTGGAGGGTTCTGCAAAATGATTGTTCAAATAATTAACGAATTAAGATGCATAAAAAAGAAATTAACAAAACAAAGCCTCAAAGAATTACATTGAAATGACCCAAGTTTGGCTTTAGTTTCCCAGCCAGAACTTTAAGCGCAGTTGATTTCCCAATTCCATTTGTTCCAACCAGACCAAGAACTTGCCCAGGCCGTGGAACTGGTAGCCTAAATTTGCAATTCAAAACCGTCTCAAGCAATAATAAAAGGAAAAGGAGGTGGGGGAGAAAGAAATAAAAAAAGAAAGGTAAAATTTCAAAATTTCCCAGAAAAGCATTAATGAACCAACCTGTGTAATTTGAAAGTATTTGGACCATATCTATGGGTTGTATCTTTATCCAAATCTCTAGGTAAGTTGATGATTTGAATTGCTTCAAATGGGCATTTCTGCATCAGAAGATCATCAGTCAGCTTAAGTAATGTGCTCTTTCCTATTCCACAAGCAAACAGACATAGAGACAGGGATGATACCAGGAAAATTACATACCTTAACACAGATACCACAACCAATGCACAACTCCTCAGAGATGAAAGCAATCTTTGAGGCAGGAGTAACCTCAATACATAGCTTCCCTGGAGACAGAAACAAAAGTGCAACAGATAATTTGCAGCACTAGAATACATAAACTAGACTAAGTAACAACTGATGGTCAGAAACAGCTGAAGACTGACATATCAAATTCCTAATTCAACTAGACATTAAGAAGATCCAGATGCAAAATGTGTGTCCAAATTACAAGCATTATTATAATTGCGCTTGTAATGCTCATGGATTTCCACCAATCAAACTTGCCCAACAAACCTTAATCCCAAAATACTTGGGTCTATTACAGGAACCAAGACATAGAAACATTTACGTCAGACAAAAGAATCCTCCTCCATCATTCCCATCCACCACCATACTCATCAAGTTCTAATAGATTCATATCATTATCTATCACCTCCAACCATGTCTTTCGGTCTCCCCTTCTACCTTTTACCCTGTGCAAATGTCAATTTGCTCCATCCTTCTAATAGGCTAAGTTACATGGACTCGGATTCGGGTGTCCGACACACATATATATCTGAGGGTCAGACTCATCATTTGTTTAAAATTTAGGACACGGAGAGTCAGCTAAAAAGTGTCCAACAATAGGATATGGGTACAGAGACATGTTATTTGAAATTCCAAAAATATATATTAATATAAAATCTTATAAAAATAAATTTTTTATTGATTTTCTTTTTCATAAACTACTAAAATTTTTTAAAATACTTAAATTCAGTGATTTTATAATAAATGTTAATTTTAAATATTAAGTACTTTTATTTTAGTAATCTTAAATTTTAAAATTTTGTATACTAAATTTTATATGATTAAATACAAGCTCAAAATATAAAGAAGGCCTAAGACTTTTTCTTTAATTTGGGCCAGACTAAAACTTTTTTCCCTTATTTCTTTCTTTTCTTCTCTTACCAGGCTCACTCATTTCTTTTTTTTTTTTTTTTCCCTTCTCCTGCCAGGCCTACTCATTTCTTTCTTTCTTCTTCCTTTCTTTTCCTCTCCTGCCCAGCCCACTCTTTCTTCTTTTCTTCTTCCTTTCTTTTCTTCTTCAGCCGCCTCTAAAGAAAACCCTAATCAGGCGGTAAACCACTGCGGGTCACTGCTACTGACCATTGTCGGATCTTTATCATATCTCAACCATAGATTCTCCTTTTTCTCCTATTCTCGTTTCTCTAATTGGATTTATGAAAAAAGCCTCCAAAAACTCTAGATCTAAAATCAAAGTTTGTGACAACAACTTTGTGAACAGCCACTCCAACTCCGTTAGCCACCATCTCACAGCTCAAAAGGTGAGTCCAAATGCACAGAGGCAAGTCCGACACAAATTCCGCGTCGGAACCCGTCTCGCGTCGTGTCAACACGGATACAACACCCCACAGTGCCAGGCCTATGTAACGCAGCTAATAGGTGCATCCCTCAATCTGTCTCCTATGTGGCCAAACCATCGTAAACTGTCTTCTATCACCTTATCCCTCCTATAAAAACTTGGAGACAAGTATCTTCATTTCAAACACTGTCTTTTCTGGTCTTACCACACATCTATCTTAAAATTTGCATCTTTGCTACACTCGTCTTTTGCACATGTTGCTTCTTCTCCTCCCTCATCTGAGCAATCTTATAGATATCCTTCTCTCCATCTTTAAGTATAATATATCATAAATATCTTTATAAACTCTCGCTCAAGCTTCCCTTGCAGCTTTGCTGGCCCTCCTTTGCTAGCTTATATTTCTCAAAACTCTCTTATCCCTACTATATCTAAGTTTCTATAGCAATTTCTTTTGTTCTTAATAGCTGCCTATACTTTATCATTCCTCCATGATGTGTACTTACATGATGGCGCGCATACCTTTTGATTCACCAAGTTTCCTCCTAGCTACCTGTCTAATACAATTGGCAATCTTATTTCACATCACACTTAGGGTTGACCTTGCCTTCCCAATTAGATTCTGTGGTTAGCCTATCCACCAAAGATGCTTGTATGTCCCCTTGAACCTCCATCATTAATACTAGAGCCTATGACACATCTCTTCTCTCTCTCTCTCTCTCTCTCTCTTATACGGCTTTCTAAAACGAGCATCTAAAAGGTTAATTTCATTTGTTATTCTCTACCAATGAACATCATTCGCTGAAAAAACTCCGATTAATACTGGTTAATTTCATATGTCTGTCGAGAGAATAAGTATTTATTAGCAGTAACAATTGTAATAGAATTTATTAACTAAATTACATTAAGATGAAACTAGACTGCCCCCAATTATGAATCTCCAGAAACAGGGAAAACAAAAATCGAATGACAGAGCATATATTCCAGATAAAAGTTAAGTAACCGGAAAAAGCTTTTTGTTTCCTGAGCATTGGCAAGAATAAAGTTTTGGTTATACCTGTTTTAACAACAGGGCAGCTCTTCTTGCACTCTTGGCGGCACTTCTTGGGCTTGCAGCGGTCAGAGCTGACAATCGCAATACGCGTCAAGCGATCCGCCATCTATATCCTCTAATTAACAGAAAGAAAAGAAAAGGAAGCAAAACAATTATTTATACTAGTTCTAGGGATTTGAAGGTGCAGCGTTATTTTGTGTGAACCGAAGAAGGAAATTGGGGAAGTTGGATTGGGAATTTGGGACACAGATGAGCGTAGAGCACACGCAATGAAGAAATCTACAAAATTTTAGGGTTTTTTCTGTCTATTTAATTTTGGGTGGACTCTTCTTCACAGTTCTCCCTCCCCAAAGTCCAATGAATTTTATTTTACTCAAATTTTCTCATTACTATAATACCGTGTGCGATTAAATCCATACCATTAATAAAAATATTGAGTGAAGCTGATGTAATTAAATTAAATGATATTAATTTAATTAAAAAATAATTAAAATTTTAGATAAAATTATTAAATCAAGTACTAAAATTAACAAATTTTCTGTCAAAACTGCCTCTTACTTTTACGTGAAAAAACTTTTACTTTTAAAAAAAATTGTCAAATTTTTAATTTATTATTTATTTCAAAAACAATTTAAAAAATATGCACTGTATCAAATTTTAGTGTGGATACTTTTTGTGTAAGTGAGTACTTTTTTTGTTTAAAAAATTAAATATGGGAAATATTTCGTATAATTGGTTAATTTAAAAGTTTTTCTAAAAAAGAATAAAGAATAAAGCAATAGTGTAAGTTTGAAAGATAGAAAATGGTTGATTTTGTTAATTACTTGAGTAATTTTAGGGTAAGTGAGTTTTATTTTATTTTAAAAAAATTATTAATTTATTAAATATGGATAATTTTTTGTATAAGTGAGTAATTTTTAAATTTAAAAAATATATGTAAAAATAATAAAATACAAACTTTTTGGGAAATGTTAGTGGTCTTTTTAATTACATAAGTAACTTTAAGAGTAAGTGTATTTTGTTTTATTTCAAAAAATTATTAAATTATTTTTTTAATGTATATTCATTTATTTATACTAGTATTTTATTTGGTTTTTTGTCATTTAATAACTAAGTTGATGTCCAATCAACTTATAATACTAATTTAAGTATTCTTTTAAATTAGTATAGATTATACAAATACACTGTTATTAAAGTTTTAAAATAAACTACTAGGCATTTTTATTTTTATATTAAAATGAATGATTATATTTCCACTTTATTGATTTTAAAATAAAACTTTTATCAAATCAAAAAGTAAAAATAAAAAAAAATGTAAATGTAATAGGAGAAAATTATCTTGAATTCATATTTATTATTATTGGAATGCAACAATTTGTAAATGTTAATCATTCGACTCAAATTCAACTGAAAAATCAGATTGTAAATTCAATTGGTTTGAGATTATTTAATAGTTAAGTTTATTTGATAATAAATATTCTTGAAGTCTTAGTGATCGAAAATTCTTAGTAATCAAGTAATATGCTCTATATTTATAGAGTCGAGTTAACATTTAAAATCATAAAAGATGTAGGCTATGTGAGATGAGTTTGTAAGAATGCGAGGAAAGGTTTTCTAGAACACTAGGTTAATGGAATAGATGTTTTAAAGCCTAGAGTAAAGCCTTGAGTTTAGTGTTTGTTGAATAGGCATTTTATACTCTTGTAACCCCTATTTTAGTGGGGTTAGCATTTAGAATCATGAGAGATGTAAACTCTCTAGTGTCTAAATGTTGAAGATGGGTTCGTAGGAATGTGAGGAAGAGTTTGTTATATCACTTGGTTAATAGAATAAACCTTATTCTATGTGTTTAAACCCTAGAGGAGAGGCTCGAATTTAGCGTTTGTTGAAGGGGCATTTTATACTCTTGTAATCCTTATTTTACTGAATTTTTTTTCTTATCTATGGAAATAGGCAACTGAGGCGAAACCATATTAAATATTGTCATTTGTATGTATGTGAAGATTTTGATGTGATGTGTCTTCGCTTGAAAATTTTCAACAAGTGATACAAGAGTCATTGTTCGAGACTCACAATGTGTTATTAAAAGTAAAAGTTCTTAACCAATTTCTAAAAAATTTTTGTTGCGAATTGTGAGATCGAAGAGATAGAAAGGAGCGAGATAGCTCAACATGGCAGCTCAATATTGGATTTGTGTTTTGAGCAAACACTTCTCCCCTTCACATATTACTGGTTCTTTTATAGCCTTCTGATGTTCCTCCAATGTAGAGCTATATACCATGATGTCATACAAGTAAATGACTACAGACTTGTCAACATAATGGAACACCTGGTTCATTAGAATGCAAAAATTTGGAGCACTGGTTAGTCAAAAAGGCATAGCTAGAGATTCAAAAGCACCATACCGCATTACACAAGTTGTTTTTGGTTTATCCCTTTCCGTAATTTGCACTTGATGGTAGCGTGACTTGATATCAAGTTTGGTTAAGTACTCAGCATCACTCAATTGAGCAAATAAGTTAACGATAAAAGAGGTCGGCTATTTTTTCCCTACAATGACCTCGTTAAGGGCCTTATAGTCAACACATTGTTGCTAACTCTCATCTCATTTTTTCTAAAATAGCAATAGAGCCTTGAATAGTGCTTTTGAAGGGCTCGCAATAACTCATCCAATTTACTTAGTTAATTCTAGGGAAGCCACGCGATAGGAAGCTTTAGCTGGCCGTTTCATCCTAAGATTAGCTCAACATGGTCTACTATTCTTCTAGGTAGCAGAAACTTAGGCAACTATTCTGGCATCCCATCTTTAAGTTCTTCTAATACCCTTTTCGATTTATCTGACACAGGTTCCACATCATCATCATCCACATAAATCAGCATGGCCATATAGGAAGGTTTGCCTCTTTTTACACCTTTCTTGAATTGTGATGCTGATATGATTTTCTTCTTACTCCGAGCAAGAATTGTCGTTAGCACTAGACAGGGGCGCTCCCCCTAGGAACGACAGGCAACTAACAGTAGGATCGAGATAGCCTAGGTCAAGATCATGAAATCTGGTCCGAAGAAACATCAAAGTCATCCGTAAGGGATTCGGTGAAAGTTAATGCCTGTTTCTTATGGCCCAAGTTTGGTTATCACATTCTTGAGCTTCTACTGATTGTTAACCTTAAGACACATCTTTGCTTTTCAGGTCAGATAGAAGTATTGATTGCCTCTGTGTCCACCATGGCCTTTGTTGTCTTGCCATTTAACACCACATCTTCATACAGAAGGCATTGCTAGGGCTCCTTTTTCATCTTGCTCAATTGTGCATAGAAGGCATTGAGAAACAGCATGGAGCCCATCATTGCTAGCTCATACTCACAACTTCGACTGATTGGTGAGAATGTTATGTGGACATTATATTACTCGATGTGGACCTTGTAAAGGAAAGAAACCTAATTGTTATATTGGCTTGAAATTTGATACATTGTTTGTCTTTGGTTGAGGCATATCTCTACCAAGTGGGCTTCTATCTGCTCCCTCACTATGTACAGTGGCCAAGTTTCCCCTACCTCAAAAAAGAGTCACTAACACTTGATGGAGGGATCTTATGCTACGATGGGCCATCATTGTGGCCAGTAAGGCATTAGGTGGCAGCCATGGCAGTGGCCACAACTTTGGCCTTTGTTTTTATAGCTAAGTTCTAGCCTACGACTTGAGGACCTCAAGGAAATAGAAAATTTTCTTCAGACATGTCCCAAATATCCAATATCAAGGTAGAAAAACTCCTTACAAACTCACGTATCATCCCCGCTTGCACCAATTAAGCTTTCGTCGAGCCATGTTTTTCACATTCTTAGAGAAGAATTGGTTCATTAGTTCTTTCTTGCGGGTCACGCACGTTTTGATAGGGCACTTGTTATTGATAAACTTTGAACGCCACCATAACTGGGCATCCCAGCAAGACACATTGCGGTTATGGCTACCCGTCTTCCTCTGATTCTATGTGCATAGCCCGAAAGTATTGCTCGATATCAAACAAGAAAGTTTCAAGCTCTTTGGAATCTCATGCTCGTTCATGTCTTCGAGCTTCCGCACCTTATCCTTTTTCCTTTGTCTACTGAGCTAGAACCAACCTTTTGCAGTACATTGACCTGGGCCTTGAGCTCCTTGAACTCTCTTTGGATGATGCTTATTGCATCTCTTGTCTCTTCATCCAAACGGTTTAATGTATTAGACAACTCCCGCTAGGCTGCCTTGATCTCCCTTACTCGATTACTCCTGACCATATGAGCTTTTAAGGCAGCCACCGTAGCCTCAAGCTCCTCAATCTTTTGTATGTCATCTAACCCACCTCGGGTCATAACCATCTTTTTCTTTCTAACACTTCACCACTGTGTTTTAATACCAGTTGTCATTGACTAAGCTTCGTATGAATTAAAGGTTAGCCTGTGCAACACTTTGGATACACTTTTCCAATAAAGTCAGTGAAGCACTCTCGATTATCTGTTCAAGCAACAAACACGCCACAAATTAGCCTTAAGTCTATATTAAGAAATAGCATGGCATAATGGGTGTCCACCAAGGGACCCAGTAAATGTATTTTATTAGTAAAATATCTAAAAATTATCTGGTACATATTTAAAAATTTTTGAAATATAAAATTATGTAAAACAATTTTTTTTTTTTTTTTTGGCTTCAGAAGCTGTAGTATTTTAATACGAAAGTGCCATGTAAAATGAATTCTTTTGGCTTAAGAAACTATTGTATTTACCTTTAATAATAAGATGCATTAGCATTTGCATTGTTAAAAAATTACAAAATAATAAGTTTTAAAGAAAAACATAAATTGACACTTTCGCATTAAAATATAACAATTTCTTAAGTGTAAAAAATTCATTTTATATAATTTTAGATTTTGAAAATTTATGGAAAATTGTTACAAGAAATTTCAAAATGATAAAACTTTCGTTTACGCCCATATCAATTAAAATTTGATGAACTCGGGTAATTTAATTTAGATTCTCAGATTTTCTATGGGATAGAAGTAAAATTGACTTTCGAAAATTTTAAATAACCCCAGGAACTGACAAAGAATTGAATGAAAAGAAAAGATATTTGAAATAAAGAGTCCAGAAACATAATAATAATAATAATAATAATAATAATAATAATAATAATAATAATCTGGATGAATATCAAAAACAATAACTATAAATACAGAATAATAATGCCTTCAGCTTAGTTCAATATAATAAAGTTCCGGGATAAATGCAACTTTCATCGATCAACTTATTACTGTAATGAAAGCATTATTTTACAAAAATGGCATAAACAACAGGAATCTACCAAGTAAAACCCAAAATATTCTCAATTTATACTCTTTAACTTGAGAGAAATACAGAAGGGGACTACAGATTGATTTCATAAAGGTAAAACGAGAACGAATAAAATGCCTTATAACACAAGAGAGGAGGTTCAATTCAATTTACGTGGAGAAAGAAAAGCATGCATGCACCAGTCCAGCCCACCCAAGCCGAAAGGACAAAGATGCACCTAAAATCCACTTCCATTCAACAGCTCAGATCGAGATTCAAGCGGACCTTCCAACTTCCATCTGCTTAAAGAATTTAATGAAACGAACAAGTGAAAGCTGCAGCTGCTAGTGCATATTTCAAGCCGCTCATTTAGTGCTCGCTTGCATTACTCTAGATTGTGAGAAGAGATAACAAACAAACATGAATGTGAACCGAACATGTCTTCATTTTCACCTTCAACCATTCAATCAGAGTTGGAATCATAAAAATCACTTGGGTATGGCGTCATAACCTCAGATTCAAGCAACTGCACGACGCGGTGCATGGTGGGTCTATCCTCTGGGCTTGAACAAACACACTGGATGGCAACTGAGAGCAAGGCATCAAGGCTTTCTGCCTGCAACCCCACACAATTTGGATCTACAATCTCTCGTTGCCTATTCTCTGTTATCAAAAAATTTAACTGCATAAAAGAGAACATACCAGTCAAATTAATTGCCAAACACACGCACACGTATATATTCGCAATCAAAGAAGCCATCTGCAAGGGATTGTGTCTTTTTGTATCCTCGAGTTTGGAGAGAGGGAATTCGAACCCAACTCTCTGAGTTGAGAGATACATGCACCATCTACCACTGAGCCAAATGTTAATATTTAATGAAAGTGGAAATTGGTAAAAAGAGGAAGCATCAATTTTCAATCTTACTTGGGTGGCAAAATATCTTTTTACTTCTGGCTGATAGATAATACTAGATATTACCCCAAGGACTAATTTACTAACAAACGTGCCAAGTTTGGTGCTTAATAATCATTCTTATTTTGAAAATTAGAAATTGTTTTCTTCATTATGAAAGCATAAATGTCAAGTCTTGACCTTGGATCTTGGTCTTGCAAAATTGTTGCATCATCTCCATTAAAAATGACCACAGCAATATAATAGAAAGAGGCAATAACCTAAAACAGACAGAAAGAAGAAGTAAAAACAGAACTTCACCCTTCACTACTGTTTTCTTATTTCCTTTTTTTGTTCCTTTTCTTTTGTTTTTGCTTCCCAATGAAATTTAAGCAACTGACATAGCCAGAACACACAACAATAGTTTGAAAATTTAGAGCAGTTATTATATCTTTGCAGCCAACAATAAGCAGTTGTTCACAGGTTAATATTCCCTTGCTCTACTGCACAGAACCCTAGTTAATTTACTAAAGCACACTTAACACGCCTTTAATTCAGTCAAAGAAGATGGTATAAGAGAAAGAAATTTTGCCTAATAAAGAAACAGAAATGTTAAAAGGGTGCCTCGTGGCTGTGGTGAAAACAGTACATTATAAAAATTTCCTTTTAACCTAACCTTAACAAGTGTCTATAGGAACCTGTTAACTGAAAATATATTAAAAAAATACCAGGCAAGATGCAAATAATTCTGGCATCCGAAACACATGGGGTTTATTATGTTGAAACTCCAATAGGTTTATGCAAGCATCAAACCTCAGTCAACAACTATTCTTCACACACATAATTAAGCTGTTAATTCTGGTTTTTTCCAAGAGACATCTACCACTTTACTTCGAGAGAAAATTTTTTTTACTTCATACCCCTTAACCTTTCTCTACCAATTTTCAACATTCTTCAAAAAAGAAAAGAAAAGAAAAAATAAACAGGACATAATATGCTTTTATCTTTTCATTCCTTATTCTGCCTAAAATTTCTTGTTATTTTAAACTGCTTTAAACATGCAACAAAACCTAGAGAGAAAAAAGAGTGCTTATCAGAAGGCAAAGGCAAAAGAAAAATCTTTTCCTTGGTTAGTATCCTCTCAAAACATGCATTGCATAAATCCATGACTTTTTCCTAAGACCATTCCTCAGTATGAAAAATGAACCATAAGGCATCATGAATATACAACACATGAAAGCTACAGTAGAAAACATCAATTAACTCCAAAATAGGGATTGACAGCCAAATGTTTAGACTTCTCAAGCATGTGATTTAATAGCTTAATCAGAAATTCCTTAATGTAAGGTGATGTTAGACCTAATTGACAAAATTTCAACAGAAGCAAGACATACCCAGCCAACGATGTTGAGGCCCTTTTCAATGAATGATGCATCAGTAGGTCTCTTTCCGCTTAAGACTTCAAGCACCAAGACCCCAAAACTATAGACATCCGTCTTTTCAGTTGCTCTCCCACTTGCCATGTACTCTGTTGAAGGCAGCATAAACAGATTCAAGATAAATTGAATCTAAAAAGCTTATATTACATGACATATGACTCAACCACTCAAAATCCAAATCAAAGCTTTGCAAAAGATGAATAAATAAATACTTGATGAGATTAGTATGCCCAGAATCTTTCCTTTGGTTGGGCTATAAGTTAAAATTTTGCAGTTTTTAGTTTCTTAGATATGAATTTAGACATGTCATACACTAGGTGCTTTCGATTAACTGCAGTGCTCCAATGACAATTCTGTTTACGCAATCCAAGGGACGTGTGATCCTCAAGGTCATGCATCATAAAACCTTGTTTGGCAGCATTTATTTCCATATCTATAACAGATCAGAAAAGTTGTAATAAAATAGTAAAAAAAAAAAAAAAAAACAAAAAACCATTAAAGTTCAAGAAAACCAAGCAGAAAATACTTTAAAAGCATACAGGAACATGATTTGCACCCCCTTGGTGCCTTTTCTTGCAGTGGTTTCTTCACTTACTAAACAAATAAATAAAAGTCATACACCATCCCACTGTAAATCTAAAAAGATTAAATAATAACCTAGCTAAAAGAGATGTAAATAAAGGCTTTGGCAAAAGTTATGACTTCTATTAGTCTTTAGGGGGGCAACCAAAGATTAAAAGCATTGTGGGACATGGTCGTCATGTTTCAAATAAGCCATTAAAAGCGACAGCAAAAAAAAAAAAAAAAAAAAAGGAATTTTTGTGAGATCAACTCTCACCTGTCTTATGCCAAATATTGACAACAGTATGATTATCAAACATCTCCAATTAAAAGAGATCAACTTGTTGAAAACTTCAAATTAATGCCTTTCGTACTAATTCCAGTTTTCTTCCCTCTTTCTATTTATCTTTTTGTGATTGCCTCCTTTTCATTCTTGTGCAACTTTAATCAGACATACTAGATGTTTAACTGGCAAATGTCATTGTCAAATTAAGTCACCATCTAAAGAAATAATCTTACAATATGCTTTCAGTAAAGCTAACTTCACCCACTTCATTATTCAAGCTTAAAGAGAGGTTCAGGCTCCACAATTACAGACAGTAAGCCAATACTGCAACTACATACCTGGAGCCAAATAACCAAAAGTTCCTGCAACAATGGTGGTAATATGAGATTCTTCATCCTCTAACAGTTTGGCAAGTCCAAAGTCCGATACTCGAGCCTCCAAGTTGCTATCAAGTAAAATGTTGCTGGACTTTATGTCACGGTGTATGATCCTAGGAGAACAATCATGGTGTAAATAGGCCAATCCTTTTGCTGCTCCCACAATAATGTTCAAGCGTGCTTCCCAGTCCAACTGCTCCGAACGTTCTGTCAAAAGAATCATAAAACAATATCATCTACACAAATAAAGAAATCAATCCATGCAACAAATCAGGGGAACTGCATTGGTCCAAAATCATTGACTCCTCAACCAAGGGTGAAAACAAAGAAATAGAAATGTTTAAGCTACTCAATCAATCCATGCAAAATGCCATGTCTTTAACTTTTCTGAATCTTATGGTTAGATAAAAAAATATGAGCAGTTCAAGTTTATGCCAGGCAAAGTGCTTTTGAATAAAAAAGGTTAAGGAAGCCTCACCGTGAAGAGCTTCATCAAGGCTACCACCAGCTAGGAAATCATAGATTAAGAGCTTCGATGTAGGCGAATTACAATATCCTCGCAAGTTTACAAGGAATCGATGTTTTATGCTTCCAAGAATTTCAAGCTCTCTTTCAAAAAAACGATCAAATCCTTCATTCATCTTCACAATTTGTTTCAAAGCAAACACATTTCCATCATCCATTGCAAGTTTGTACACTGTCCCAAAACCCCCAGTACCTATAATGTGTTCATCATTCAAAGTTTCTAATTTCTTAATGATGTCTTTTGAAGAATATGGCAAGTCCCCATGAAACATAACAATTGATGCCCCTGAAGCAACAATACCAAATCGATAAAGATATTGAAATCTTAAAAGAGTAAACATGAAAATTGAAAACAGCTAGATTTTCCAAAATTGGAGATCAGTTGGGAAGAATACCTCCACTGACATCCATGGCCAAAGTTCTGCCCTCATTTTTACCAAACTTCTTATATAAGAAGCAACCCCAAAAACACATAAGTGCCACCAAAAGCAATGCACCCACAGTTGCTGATGCACTAATGAGAAGTCTTCCAGAGTATTTTTTTTTACCACCTTGATTTTGAGATAAAAGATTGAAAGAAAGAAAATTCCCCCCCCCCCCCCAAAAAAAAAAAAGATAAAACAATAGATCCAAGAATTAAGGCGACAAACTTGTAAGGAATTCAAATTTGATGGACAAAATTTAAATTCTTCATATCCATGATGAACACTGAAATGAGCACCAACCAGCCAAAGTTATAAATTGCCAATGTATGCAGCTCACCTGAATGAGGAGATTGGGAATTAGTTGTAGCTCCTCCATGGTCGTCTTTGCATGCTATATTGATTTGCTTGCCACATAAACCACGATTTCCAAGAAATCTGCCAAAAAATATTAAACTGTTTAGCATAATAATAGTACAGCAATCTTCTTTGACTTTCCAAGCTCAAGTGGGCAACGGAAGGTGAAGATTCTGAAAGTGCAGAATAAAGTTACAAAGTACAAGAGTAATACTTCCTGGAACCGCCCTGAATGACACTTTTGCTGACATAGTATATAAATAACAGAAGATCCATTGAACGCAGTAGCAAAATAGCTTTTACTTACGAGCTCGCAGTATAGTTGCTGAAGACACCTTCCGATGGTATAGGGCCAACCAAAAAATTGTTTGACACATTGCTTCAAGAAATTCAACACGATCACCAAAGATTTCATATTCAATAATTGTAAAGTGAACTCAGTAGAACACCCCTTTCTAAGAGCTAAAAAAATTTGAAGCAAGGGAACTAACAATGTAATGAGCTTATCTAGCTTCCCAATTGAAGGAGGGATAGATCCACTGAGAGAGTTGCTTGAGATATCCCTGTAAATTTGAAAAATACTGTAAGCTTCATTAAGTAATGGAACAACTTAGTCTCTTTAGCACTCTAGCTCACATTTATTAGCAAGAGAAACAACTTACAGATTCTGAAGTGAAGATAGGCTTTCCAATTCACTTGGAATCAATCCACTTAAGTAATTACCCTGCAAGTATCTGTAGAAGAGAATAGATTACAGTATATTAAAATAATAAATGCAGGTAATTTCAAAATAAATTCTTAAATACCAAATCTACAGAACCTTGAAATCCATAACAGGTACTTCATTGTTACAACACACTAGTTGAACACCACAATGTCATTCCTTCGGAAATAAATATAAAACCTTAAATATCAAATACATTCAAGCAGTATTTAGCCAACGCTAATCAAATGCAACGGGAGAGGTTGTTTCTCAGTTTTTGCTTTTCCTCTTCAGATTAAGAGTGAGTGGATTTGAGAACATCCAAATTGGATAAAATATCAAGAAAAGGTCCAGAATAGGAGATTACTCACCTTGCCAAGTGCAGCCTCACAATAGATATCGCTTGGCCAGGTGGTTGGCCAATTGCAGTACCCACCAAATAAAGGGTAAAGGCCCAAGGTTCACTTCTCCCCTTGGCCTTAGCACAAACATACTAAAAAGGATGGTATACTGGTTGATAATTATGAAATTAAACAAGCCTATTCCTCTCCATTTCATCAATTTGTATACAAGTAGCTCATAGATATCTACACATTTAAGAACAACAGGACCAAAAGAAGACTTATTGTTTGACATGTGGACCAAAGAGAACAATTTGCTATTCTCAGTGTATGAGAACAGTGATCCTTGCTAAATACCTTTCAAATCCATCTATAATGCATAATTAAACAAAACTGGTATTTTTAAGGGTCAAACTTCTGTTTTGCTTGCATCAGCACCACAGCCAAATGATGAATCTCGAAGTGAATGAAAGATTTTACATTTCTTAACTTCATATAATTTAATCCTGCCATTTGCAAGAAAAATCTATAGAATACCCAACAAGACTTTTCAAGTAAGAAGAAGCATTAGATTGCAGAACCCACGTATGAGCAGCAATACTTACATTCCCTGCAGCTCTGTGCAATTTCCGAGCTCTGAAGGAATTGCCCCATAAAAGTTATTGTTATGAAGCATTCTGATTCACGTAAAAATTACATAAAAATATCAGCTTAAACAAAATATATTTGAATACAGTCTGATCATGCATCAACTATGAAGAAAAGCAAAGAAGTCCAGTAATACATACAAAAGCCTCAAGTGCTCCAGCTTCCCAAGGTCAGGTGATATAGGACCACTCAGTTTATGATTGGTAAGGCTCCTGATGAGAAAACATAGGGGAAAGAGAATATGTTAAATGGCACTGCCATGTAGACAAAGTTGTTAAAGAGAAGACATATTTGGACATAATCTTCAAAACTCACAAAGTTGTCACTCTCTTTGTTTTACTATCACATGTCACGCCTTTCCATTTGCATGGATCAGGATCCTCTGGTCTCCACTGAGAAAGCACACCATCTGAACTAACAATTGCTACCCGGAAGCTTAGAAGCGCCTCTCCTGCATATTAGGAAAAGCACTTTCACTTTCTACAACCAGATATTTGTATTTCCCACGAGAAATGAACCTAATAATTGGCTGGCTAGAGATTCTATAACCAGCCAAAATCTGTTATTATTGAAACTACAGTTTAAAACACAGTATCAGAAAAGGAAAGGAAAAGAAAGAGAAAGGCTAAATGCAAACATGATCACCAAAGTTTCAAAACGTGGAAACTTTCAATATGTAAAATTTCCTACGTAAGACAAATTAATCAAAAGATTCCAACCAAATGTTATACATAAGGAAAGCATTGAGATTCTTTTAAAAATGGTGAGAGAATTAGAGGAGAAAATTAGAATTATCTGCTATTACATATATATCACCTACCATCAGTACTGATAGCTTTGTTTCTGTTTATTACTATAAAAAAGAATAGTGCATGAAGCAGCCATGGCCATTGACATTTCATCAGACAGATGCCCATAGTGGCACTGACCAAGCACAATACTGATACTAAAAATCATCTGATACACCAAACTCGAAAATCTGTCCTTGTTGTAACATATGGTTGTCTGGTCTATATTGCCAGTTGGCCACTATAAAAGAAAGAAAATCGATGCCTGGCAAGAAATGGAGAAACAAGATAAGAATTAAAAATGATAAGAAATCTGAAACAGAAATGATATTGTATAGATCAATATTCTTGAATCCAATGCAAATTTCTGCTAAGACCTTTCCAATTTGTGCAAAAATTCATAAATAAAAACTAATCAATAATCCGCCTCTCAAAGAAAAAAAAAACTATTATTATTATTATTATTATTATTTGTTTAAAGAGCAGAGAAACTCAAAGCAGACTCTCATATAGAAGCAAAGGACAACATAGAGACCAAAGTCTCACACATTAAAAACGTCAAATAATTGCTAAATAATGAATTTAGAAAAAAAAAAATTTAATTCATCTTGAAACCATTGTGGGTTTTGATATCTATGATGGACAAGCTAGTCTAAAAGAGCTGCTTCCCCTTGTGCCATACATTGTGTGACATGAATCTTCATGAATGAACCGGTCAGTACAAGAAAGTAATTTTATTCAAAAATACAATTCAGAAACAAACAGAAGATAACAGCAGATATTTAAAACAGGAATCCGTTATTAGACTTTAGAGCCATTTTAAAGGGAATTGAACCCATATTATAAACAAAATTTCCATCATCATAGGCTCTTGTTGCATTGCATTCATTATCTAAAATAAGAAGGGATTGGCAGTTCCGTTATGTCTATAAGAAATTTGTTTCGAAATTTACATTTAAAATTGCACATACTAACAGAGATATAACAGAAGTGGTTAATCTAAGAACCAACTTCTCCAACCCATATTACTCAGCTACATTCAGTTTCTCTGAAGTTGAAACTAAGCTAACTGGCTCTGAAATTAGATAAAGCTGAAAGAAGAAAACAGTTACAATTATTAAGTGACTCGCAACATAAAGCAGAAAAATATTAAAAAAAAAAAAAAGAAGAAAAAGAAGAAGAAGGAAGAAATGGAATGCCCAAAACAAAGCTTGTAGAAATCAATGCACATAAAACGAAATTGAGATTCCTAGAATCTGCCCCTAAACTTAAGCTATTTATACTTTAAGCATGCTGAAAGAAATTGAGCTCAAAACGAAGTGAAGATTCGTGCGTAGAAAACCAAATAGTAGACAATCCGGAACTTAAACATAAAAAGAGCTAAATTTTGGAAAAGGAAACAGAGAAATTGATGTAACCTTTGAGATTGATTCGATCTGCAGGCAATGAGCTGTAAAGAGAACACAAACAAAAGAAAAAAAAACATTTAAAAAATGGAGAAATAAAACTGATTTAATGCTTCTTTGTTGTATCAGCAATGAGTGCCAGATTGGTTTCGATTAGTTTTTATTTAAAAGTGAATATGTGACTGTGGAGAGAGAGTTTTAGCTGAGGAAAGAGAATGTGCGAGCAAGAAGTAGATGCTTGGAATGGTAACAAAAGGGCGAGCTGAGGCAGCCAACGAGATCGAGGAGCTTTCTCACGTGCGACTGTGACCTTCTGTACGTGCCAACCGACGCTTCTGTCCTTTTAGAACCGATTGATTTGTGATCTGAAGATTTTTTTAACGGATTAAACACAAATGTAGCGTGAGGATAGAAAATTATAATTGAGGGCGCTTAATTAAAAGGGGTGTATGGGGTCCAGATACTTACTGGACCCGTGCAATTAGAATCCAAACCAAGCCCTATTGTGCGTTTGCTACGCTACTTTAAAAATTCATTAGGCCCTCCAAGTGGGATTACTGGTATTTATTATGATGTTAATGAACATTTAATTAATTGAATTAATTATATTGATATAAGTTTAATATATTTAATATGTATATGTATATTTAAATTTAAATATAATTTAATTATAAATTAATATGATAATATTTAAAGATAATTTTATTATTAAAAAATAAATAAAAAAATTAAAAAAATGATTCATATTTATAGATTAGTGTATTTTGTGCCGAACTTGAGGGAGTAAGTGGGTGTTTCTCAAGTCTCAAAGAATAAGTGCATTTTTTTATCAAACCTTGGGAGTAAATATACTTTTCCCAAAATTAATATAAGATTAGATGAATATCCCTTGTGATGTGAGGACTGACTTTCTTTATTTATATTTTGCATATGTTTGCTATAGACCGATATGGTACACTTATTTGTTGTAAATAAAATGAAGAGAGAAAGTAGAGAGATCAAGATAAAGGAAATGTGAATTTAATAGTCTTGTTTTTTAGGAACCAAATTGAAAATAGTGTAAAAGCTTGAAAACTCAAATTAGAGGACTATTCATAAAATTAAAAGGGCATAAGGCAACATTAGTGAAACTAGGATAGTGGGTGAGTGTAATTGAAGATCAATCGAAGAAAATAAGGAATGGAATTGAAGAAAGGGCTAAATCGTAGATAGGCCAACAGTTGTAGAAATTAATGGAATGGATATTTAAAAGAGTAAATTAGATTATGCACTAAGTTGGTTGCAATTGATTACCACTCCTTACACATTGATACTCATTAATAATGGGTGTTAGGTAATTTGATAGATTACTCAGGAAAAGCTAGTGGATATTATAAGCAAGTCCATTAGAGTGTCTGTGAAACTTGGTTGTAATTGAATACTCATTTCTTAGGCCTAAATACCCTTATCGCATGGGTATTTAAGCATCTTAAGAGAGTATTTGAGCTAATATAGTGTTTATTGAAATCAGGATCATTAGAGTGCCCATTACCTTGTTTGTAACTGAATATATATTCATAAGATGTAAATATCCATTAATAGTGGGTACTTAGGATTTTCGAAAGGGTATTTAAGTTAATATAGTGGGTATTGCAAAGATGTCCATTGGAGTGCTAGCTAACTTGGTTATAATATCTTTCCTTAAACCAATATACTAATGGAGAATAGGTAGTTAGGCATTTTTAGAGGGTATTTAGGCTTATTAATTTGGTTGTAACTGAGTACCTATTACTTAAACCTAAATACTTATTCCTTATAGATATTTACAAGTTCAAAGCCTAAAAATCCTAATCCTAATTCGCAACTTTTATTGGTTTGTAAGCAATATCATCTGGAGCAGTTTAACTCATAAGAATAGTGGTGGACAATCATTTTCACATACTTTAAGATGAAATGATCAAGTAGGTAAAATGAACTTTCAACCTTAACTTGATCATGATTATCATATGAGGGTATTACAATATGGCAAGGTCATTGCACTAAAAGTTTATTTATAAAGCTTACGTAATACGGTATATAATTAAAAGTCCGATCTCAGGTCTTTAGCGGTACAACTCTGAGATTAATAATTATGTGATTAATTATTAGGGATAGGATAATTAGTACATAGATTATTAAAGCCTAATTATATATGTCAAATTGGCCTTTCCACTAGCTCAATATAATTCCTTAACAGCTAGTTATTGGTTGGAAAATTCAAAGACAAAAGATTCTCAATATAGTGAAGTGGTATGTCAGATTCACCACTTTAGGAGTATGGGCGTTTTCTTTAGTAAATAAATAAAAATAATTGTTTTGGTGTTGTTTGTTTAGAATATTAATTAATTTGAATTAAATATTTACTTAGACAAGAATTTGTAATTTAAATTAATTATATTTATAAATATAGGAATTAATTTAAATTAAATAGATATGAGAAATTAATTATTTATATAATTAATTTAATATTTATTAATTCTTGTTTAAATATTTATTTATAAATTAAATATGAAAAATATTCTAAATAAGTGAAGAAAAATTTATTTATTTATTTGTTTTAATTTATGATTAAATTAATTATTTTATTATAGTTAATTTCTTTTTGATAATTAGTACATAAGCATTATGTTCAAATAAAACTATCATGATTTTATTTTGAATTAGAAGTGAAGTTATGAAAAATTATCGAGCTAAAAGAAAACTATCAGCTTAATCAAAATTAATTAATCTTCAGATTAAACGGGCTAGATTCTATAAAATTAATTCGGGTCAAAATATTATCTATGGACACTAATGCCTGGCCGAATGGGCACTCATATAAGGATTGTTGCCACATATAGGTTTTAAGGTTAGACCATTTGTGCTACCCTCAATGTCTCTAATTGCAACATCTTGTGATTTTTAACTTATTGGCACAAAGATGGTCTTGAAGGAGAATTAAGCCATACATATCTAGAATTGATCAAGATGAATGACTTTTAGGGTTTAAGGTTTAGAGTTTAAAGTTTACGATTTAAGGTTTAAAGTTTAAAGGTTAGGGTTTAAGGTTTAGGTTTAGAGCTTAGGGTTTAGCGTTTAACGTTTAAGATTTAAGGTTTAGGATTTAAAGTTAAGGATCAACGTTTAAGGTTTAAAGTTTAAGGTTTAAGGTTTAGGGTTGAGAGTTTAGGGTTGAGGGTTTAAGGGTTCAGGGTTTGGTGTTTGGGGTTTTTGGTTTAGGATTTAAGGTTTCAAGTTTTAGGTTTAAGGTTGTAAGTTAGGGTTTAAGGTTTAAAGTTAAGATTTAGAGTTTAGAGTTTAAGGCTTAGAGTTTAAGGTTTAAGGTTTAAAGTTTAGGGTTTAAGGTTTAAGGTTAGGGTTTAAGGTTTAAGGTCTAGGGATAAGGTTTAGGGTTTAGGGTTTAAGGTTTAGGGTTTTAGGTTTAGGGGTTTAAGGTTTAAGCTTTAAGGTTAGGGTTTAGGGTTTAAGGTTTAAGGTTGGGGTTTAGGGTTTAGGGTTTTAGGGTTAGGGGTTTAGGGTATAGGGTTTAAGGTTTAGGTGTTAGGGTTTAGGGTTTAGAGTTTAAGGTTTAGGGTTTAAGGTTAAGGGTTTAGGGTTAGGGGTTTAAGGTTTAGGGTTTAGGGATTAGGGTTTAAGGTTTAAGGGTTAGGGTTTTAGGGTTTGGGGTTTGGGGTTTGGGGTTTAGGGTTTGGGGTTTGGGGTTTAGGGTTTAGGGTTTAGGGTTTAGGG
>JBBYHK010000023.1:16197954-16210270 GCA_038382065.1 Adansonia grandidieri | reverse complement strand
TTAAGTTATATATGGTATTAATATTTAATTTTTAATATTTAATTCATTTTTTATATAGTATTATCTATTATGACTTTAATATTTTTTAATTTATCTTATTATTTTATTATATTATTATAAGATTTTAATTACTGTTACTTAAAATAATAATAATAATAATAATAATCAAATAAAAATTTAAAATTTTACTACTAACATATACAAACCCTCAATATTTAATGAGTTTAACTAATAAAATTAAAGAAAATATGATAAATGAATGATATAATTTATTAACAATATGTTTCAAAGCTCGTGATATAATTTATTTTTTGATAAATTAATATTTTATTATATATAGACCTATTCAAGGGTCCAACTACTCATTCGATCCAATTAAGTTTAGCCCAACTTATCATATTTTTATATCAGACTAGCCTGACCCGACTCAAAACAATGATTTTAAATTAATATATTTTATTCAAATTTAATTATAATATATATAATATTAATAAAAACTATTCTTTAATGTGATAAACAGTAATACTTGCTTAAATAGATAAGTCTTGACACGTTAAATAAGGGTCCGGGATTAAGATTTTAAAAAAATTTAGATCGTGGCTCAACCCAACCATGAGCAAGTTTAATTATATTTAAAATATAAATTAAAATTTTAATATTTAATTAAATTATTAAAAAAATATTAAAATAAAATTCATTACTAAAGTTTTTAATTTATAAAAAATTATTTAATTATAATTTCTTCATATTTATTTTTAGTATTAAATTCGGGTTTGGTTTCAGGTCGGGCTCAGGTTCGGATTTTTTGGGGTTCGGGTCATTTCGGGTTCAGGCCATTCGGATTGGGTTTTTTCGAGTTCGAGCCATTGACTTTTGGTCAGATCGGGGTTCGGGTTCAAACTCAGATTTTTTTTTTAACGAGTTTTCGGGTTTGGGTTCATTTTGTCACCTCTAAATTAAAAACAAACACAACACAAGAAATGTTCTCATTTAACATTATTCCATACATATCATTGAGGAACCAAATTAACACCACCAACTGAAATGTAATCTGAATATCTGCAAAACCCCATAAATTAAGCACCAAGCCTTCAACACGACACAACAGAACACAAACCAAATGGCATGCCTAGTCCTATTCCTATTCTCTCCCTCCATGCCCCCTACTGACACTAACCATCACAAAAACAAATACAAATAGATGAACAAAAATGAAAGTAAATTCAAAGCACAGATAAAATCCTCCTTCCAACTATAGAACCATAAAAACAAATACGTGCACATACTAATTGACAATTTAGCTTAGGTTGTGGTCACTTTCGAACGTTCAATGAACAGCCAAAAAAAAAATAAAAGCGCAAATTTGAATGATCATTGAGAGCACGTTGATCATTACAATGATCAATCTGAAAGCATAGTATTCTTAAAAGTAGCCAAAGGATTAAAGCTACAACCAAGGCACCACCATGGAGGAAAAAGGGGGAAAAAAAACTTGCACTTCTAACATAGATCACAGAAGCAATCAGGAGGCAATGATCTGTTTAAAACTTACAAGTCACTCTAAAGGCATCACCGCAAGCAATAAAATTCACATCACTTATAGTAGATAAGATAGAAAATATAGCTAGAAAGCAACTTCTTTGAAGCAAGGTTCTTGCATATTTCTTGTTCTATTTCAATGTCCGGCGGCATGGATCTGCTCAAGAATTTAGCAACTGAAGATTGAAACAGCCAAGATTGTCAATGGAAATGGTGCAGCCAAGATGAGGTAAGATCATAGAATCAAGAGAAAAACTCAGCTAACTGGAAAGAAGCAATATTGTAGATTCAATGAAACAAAACCTTCTAGAAGTTTCATTTGAATTTAACAAAATGGATTGACTTATAATGCCCGATACAGAAACTTATTTCAATAGATAAGGAAAGATTGAGCAGTTAATTGTAAAAGGAAGCAAATCTGGAAAAGAAATAAACCGTTTAGAATCCGCCACTTACTTTTCTGTTTCACTATACCTTTTGAAAGCTAGCCTTCCCTTAGTACAGCATCAAGTCACTATGTTAATTTACATACATACAGGCATAACAAGATCATCATATTACATTTTATTTTTTTCACCAGTAATTGGCGAAAATATCCAGGCCTTTAGTCTGTAGACCATGAAAGAGGAAGAAAAGGAAAACATAGGGATAAGATAACGACAGAACACATCAAAACCTCCTCCAGTAAACTTCATGTTTCATGTTGATTACGTTTCATTAACTGGTTCATTTGGTTCAAACAGCAGCATTTCTAAAACTCCCTGGAGACGCGTCCAGAAATTTCTATCATCTACACTATGAAGGTAGAATTACATCAATATGCATGTACATGCATGAGGCAGTAAAATCTTTAACAAATATGCAAACTGTGAACAAAAATATTCACAGTAATCCAAACGATCGGAATGGGCTGTACATAGAAAATATCCAACAGCCATAAAGGGCACAAAAAAAGGATTTTAGGACACAAGGAAATATAGATGCGCAAAAACAGCGCAGTTCTATGTAAGGCCAACCTTCCAGCATACATATTTAAAAACAATGCCAGGCTGCACGGCCACAATGTCCGTATATCCCTAGCCAACATGTGGCAGCGGAACCAGCTCATTGAAAGTATAACCGTAAACCTTCGACCATGACAAATAACGGTAGAAGCATAAGCTGTTAAAAAGGCATTACAATACAAAACAAGTGCAAAAGGTTTGGAATCTAATACTTTCCAAATTTGTCAGATACAACCGCAGTAGAAGCTGATGGAAATCATTACAATACATGGTAAACGTCATAAAAACATCATACAAGGACATGACAAACGAAAAACAATAACGTAAAACCAGCATGGCTTTGTATAAGATTTACGTGTCAATAGATTTCAAGGTCCTCAAATCCTTTTTGAAATATCAGCCCATGCAACAAAGAAAACCTAAACCCTTATTCCATGCCAGTGGATGAAAAAAAATATTGGAAGTGTAACGCTAAAGTGAATAAAAAACTTTCCTCCCTTCTAATTCTCAATCAATCATTAACAGTAATGTGCAGTCAATACAACAAGAGGATATCAATGAATCACTTCTTATTCAATTTCAAAATGTTTTCCCGAATGGGAAAATTTAGAAGAAAAGGAATTGATTCTTTTGCTTCATTTAAAGCACTCACAGCTTGCATTTACAACTTAAGCACGCTAGCTGAAAGGTAGATTCCAAAAGTAATCTTTAATGGGAAAAAAAGAAGGGAAACCCTGCTTAAACAGATCATGCTTCCCACTTACCATACCTGATGTTCAACAACCACATTAATACACCGATTACCTGCAAAACTTAGAGGAGAACATAAACTATTTCCTGAAGCTAAATTTCAGATTTCGCCAAAATATATTTGTTCTCTTTGTTATTTACCCATTTTACACATCACATTACAACTTAGGTATCTAAACTCAAAAGGGAAATATCATAGCATCATTCTGATAAGCAGTTTTTGGCAGGATTTAGATGACGGACTAAAAACTTCATTATTTAAAAGAATAAAACCGTAAAGCAATCGGTTCTTCAAACCTAAAACTGATCAAGCATTTGAAGAAGCACATCAATTTAATCAATGCACATAAAAAGCAAGAAAAATTGAAATGAAACTATAATTGGCAAAAGCAAGAAATTAAATAAAACTATCATTGAAAATATGGCAAAATCCACTGATTAAACTTATCAAGGTGGAAAACTGTAACAATTACTCGGCAAAGAAAGAACACTTAAAAGCCTCAAAGCACATCTTAAATTCCCTAAAATGTCAAAGTATTTTGAGAAGTACCAATCTCCAAAGCAACGGCAGACAGAATATACACGATTTACACTGAATGGCATGTAATTGTTGTCAAGAGGCTACAACTAAACTCAAAGTAGTCAACCTACTTATTTTGCCCCCTTAGGAACTGATGTCTAAGAATGAAAGATGTGCAACTGACATTGCCTCCATGAGCAAGCACCAGGGTCCCAATCCTTACAATTACAACAACCCTCCGAAATGACCAACTATGAAAACACAGCAAGCTACACCTTTTTCATCAAATTCCTACAAAATTTTGGTCAAACTTGAATAGACTTCTCCTTCTCTTCCCCATCACTACAGCAAGAAATGGTCACAGTTTTCCTTACTTCTTCCTCACAACTAAGAACTTGCCTTTCATCAGTCCCTGCCATTTTCTGCTGGCTACACTCATCAAGGACCTCAACCAAACCCTTCTCCCTTACCACCTCCCATTCCTTCATATTCACTATATCGCAAAAGAAATCAGTCAAAACAGCTTCATAACCCGGCATTTTTGCATAACCCGGAAAATAGTTAATGTCAATAATAAGATATCGGTTTCCAAATCGGGTATCTCTAATCACATCAAAATTAAACAAATTCAATTTCAGTGCATTTCTCAAACCCTTAGCAATAGCCGTCATGAAACTCTGTGGCGGTAGTTCAGTATCCTCCAAAAGCATCATCTTATAATACTTATCATCACTTTTCTCATGAGTAGCCAAATTGGAAACTTGAGAAAACGGCAGAGATCCTTCTAAACTCTTCAATTTTTCCTCCGAAACGTCCGGTAATGACTTCCTTTTAACACATTTGACATATTTCCCAACCACGTAAACCTTAAAAATAACCCCTCCATGATTAACAAATTCCTGCAAAACAATCGGGGGCTTAAGCTTGTTCAACCCATCGTGGTTAAAAACCAGAGTCATCTTGTGTGATTTGGCACTTCCGTCAGCCACCAACGGCTTCGCAATCATTGGAAACTTAAGCAATTCCCACGCTTGATTATCAAAAAGGGTTTCTTGATCGTAAATCACAATCTGTTTAGGGATTCCAAAGGTTTCGGTTTGATTCTCGATCTTAAGTTCGGACACCACCTGGAGCATCGAAATCCTGTTGTGGAGCCGTTCGATTGCGTCAGGAGAATCGACAATTACAGCATTAGGGTTTTTAGAGAGGAAATCTCGGAGCTGGCTCTTCCAATCCTCACCATACAATTTGTGCAGCACGCAATCGAACGGTCCTTGATCGACTAAAGGACGTTCCCTATCGATCTTAACCAGATCGATTCCCCGAGATTTAGCCAGATTCACCATGGATTCTCGTATGAAACTGTTCTCTTTCTTCGGCAGAATAGCGTAACCAATCTCGAATCTTCTTTTCTGTCCCGCCATTTATCTGATATTTTTTTCCCTATTCTTTTCTTTTTCTCGTCTCACTGGGATTTAAAAAGGAAAAAAAAACTCTTGTTCCGCTTCTTTTCTTTAACGCTTGATAGCTTTTTTGATTCAAAAATGGAAACGTTCGCTTATTCGCATTTCAGATTTTCAAGGAAACAAACAAACGAAGTTACGAGTCATGAAACTCAAGTTTTTGGAATTTTTCTAGTGGGTTTTCTTGTTTTTAAATTCTTAATATATTACACATATATACAAATATATATATATATATATTATATTTTCCAAATCCTTTTCCGGGAGCTTTAGGAAAATCGAAAATAAAATTTGCAGGGTAAGACCGTAAGACTAAGAGAGTGCAAATAAGGAAATGCAACAGCTTGCTTTTATGACGACGGGGATTGATTGAGAGTGGGGATTATATATATATATATATATAGCTCCGACTGGAAGTTTAGGACTAGGGTTAGAGGATGATACACACATGCAAGTAAAACACGTGGCATGTTCTTTTAAGTACTATGTGAATTGGCGCCGCACAATTATAATGAAATGGACGGTAGTTTTATGTAGTGACAACAGCTTAGCTGAGCTTCATAATGGTCAGGTCAACGTTCCATTGAAATGATGTGGAGGGGACTAGGGCTTTCATTTTTTTTGTTTCTACGAGGGGCAATCTTAGAACAAGACTTTCTCACAAAAAATACGGAATTTGAAAATGTGTGGAATTTTAACTTTGTAAGCTAAAAGCTTCTCTTTAACTTCTATTAACTCTGGGTAACATTTGATAGTATAAAATAAAAATTTTAATTAAAATATGATATAAAAAATTATATAAATATAATATAAATATATATTAAATTTTATATAATATAAATTATACACAAATTAGATCTAATAATATTCATTATTACATGGTGTTTTTTTTTTGCGACTTAGTATTTAGTATGACTTACCTATGACAAGGGACTAAATTGTTTTTTAAAAGAGTAAAAATACAAGAACATATTTTATTACCATAAAACTTAAAAAAAAAAAAAACCATGTCTTTAGTTTGAAACTGTCAACAAAATTTATTAGTTAAAAGAAAAATATTTTGGTAAAAGCTAATAGCTCATGCCTGGTGGTAGGCCCAATTAGAGGTGGACATATGTAGGCCCTGAAAGTCTTAAAAGAAGCACGACCCAAAGCAAATAGGCTGGTTGTTCTTTTGTCGAAGCCACTACCAAGCCCAATTCGCCGAA
This sequence comes from Adansonia grandidieri, assembly GCA_038382065.1. Taxonomy (NCBI): domain Eukaryota; kingdom Viridiplantae; phylum Streptophyta; class Magnoliopsida; order Malvales; family Malvaceae; genus Adansonia; species Adansonia grandidieri. The sequence goes on along the minus strand of JBBYHK010000023.1, from coordinate 16,203,786 downwards.
TTAAGATCCAGTGTCGTTGTAATTACTTTTCTTTTTTTTTTTTTTTTTGGTTGTTGTTTTCTAAGTCAAAGCTTAGGGCATAGAATAATTGGTCGGATTAGTTAATGGAGATTTGTTCAAATCTTTTGAGTTTGAGAGAGAACACATTCAGCCTTCCCTACAAAGCACATGCAATGTAGGGCAAGACTTCTCCTTGAAATCGAACAGGAGGAAATTTGAATTGGTTATTTACTGTGTTTTCTCGGTGATTGAAAACGTATAACAAAAAAAAGAAGTCTTTTTGGATTTTTTTTGTCGTAGCCAATGCGTTCTTAGAGATTGCATACAATCCGCTGAGTCAGTTTCGATTTCTCTTTTACGTTTAATTCCTGTATGTCTTATTTTCTCAGTAATCTAACAAGTAATGGGATCCGTCTTGAAATTATAATGAATGTGTGGCAATAAATGAATGGATTTCTTTGGTGGAAATGAAAGAGGGTGTGATTGTGGAGTAGATTGCATTGTATTTCAGCTCATCAGGATCAATGAGTTTCTATTCAAGGTTTCTTAGCAAATGACATTTTTTTTTCCTTATAAAAGAAAAGATGAGCCATGAGAGAAATAGACAAGTGTGGCTGGAACGGATTGTTTGGGATGGGTAGTGAGAACGATAAATTACTGATTAAATATAAAAGGCATGCTTTGGGACATTGAAAAGTAGTTGTGTTTTGTTACGCAGTCGAGAATTATTCGGAATAGAAACTTCAAGTCCTTGGTAAACTAGGAAGGCCATCGAACAGTTTGGGGAATATTTAATTGACTAATGCTAATCGAATCAGATTTGACGTTGCTTTGCTGCCTTTAAGATGCCTGTTTATCTTATGGATCCAAAATTGGTGGTTCTCAATATGTTTAATACGAATTATGTGAAGATGACTTGTACACTTTTATTTTCCCACTTTTTTTAGTTCTTACAAAGTTCCAGATGTTACTTCTCACATGTAATATTTTCTGTTGGTGAGAAATCTCATTTGGTTAAAGAGATATAAAATGATCTAGCATGCAGTGATCCTTGGTGCTCTCTGGGTTTTACAATCAAAGAAGTTTTATTATGATCTCTGTATTATCTCTTTTCCGCAGTGTCGTTTGTGTTCCTTTGATATACATTGACTGTTTTTGTACAATGTATCATGTAGAGATCACCCTGAAACCTTCACAGGTGACTACACCATACAAGTCCTGGTGGGGTATTGTGTAGCCTGCATTTTCATGCAAACTTTCATGATTCCGGGAAATGTTTTCATGCCATTGCTTGCTGGAGCGCTTTTTGGAGTCTTCAAAGGTGTAGCTCTGGTCGTGTTCACTGCCACCGCTGGTGCTTCTTCATGCTATTTTCTGTCAAAAATAATTGGGCGCACCCTTGTCTTTTCCCTTTGGCCTGACAAGCTGAGCTTCTTCCAAGCCCAAGTGATTTTAAATTCCTTATCAAGCTGCCTTTGCTTTCACTGAGCTAAAAAGTGGAATAAGTTTTGATTTTGTGCTTGCAGGTAGCTCAAAGAAGGGAGAGCTTATTGAACTATATGCTTTTCCTGAGGCTCACTCCACCTTAGCCAAAGACATTTATTAATGTTGCTTCACCTATTGTTGATGTGCCTTACCATATTTTCTTCATGGCAACTTTCATTGGACCCATTCCTGCTGCTTATTTAACTGTCGGGGTATTTTACTTTGGACTTCCATGTAAAAGTTGCACTTTAGGTTAGCTTATTCTTCTCTTAGATTGATGTGGCAATGAAAACCACTCAAATGCCATTCTTGATACTTTTATACTGCGTACTTGCATGTTTCTTTTGCAGGCAGGAATAGCTCTTGAAGAGTTACAATCGATAAGGGATCTTCATGACTTCAACTCAATTGCCACTCTTTTCCTTATAGGGGTTGTCTCTGTTTCGCCTACGCTTTTGAGCAAGGCCAAATCACAGCATTTTAATGGCTGAGCTTGCTTGTACATGGGGCTTCAATCTCCTGGTAGCCGTTTGGGTTGCCACAACTTCTGTACAGACTAACATTAAATAAATGCAAATGTGCTATTGCTGTTTCTCTGGTTAATGGAATTCACACTGCTCCTGCTGATATCGAAGGTGGTGATTTGGGAAGGTTTTATTAGTCCTCAAATTCTTTGCTATGCATTGTATTTGCTTTAACCATTCTCAGGTTGAGTCTGTACAAGGAGAGGGACATGAGAAAAGCTGAGGGAAAGCTGCTGTCTATTTCAATTTGAATTTTATTGCCAATGACAGTCTTCAGAATCTGTATATCCTTTTTAAAAGCTTATCATATCAAAGAACATCTTTCTCAAACTTTTTGTTGTGGTCGTAGTATTAAAATTTACAACTCATCTGTGGTTAAGAAAAATAAAAATGGAGCATTCCGCAATGTAGTGCCCTGAATAACAAAATTATGGGAAGGAAGATTAATAATGACAAGCCTCCATTGCTTTATGCAGAAGAGACTGATAGTTTCAACTCCTTAATATCCAATCGCTTTGGAGCCAAGTTAATTAGAGACATGAGATTAACTTCACACGCAACTAGCTAATCTTTGGAATCAGGTTCATTTTCACACTCTAATTAAAAACTGGTTACTTTTTTGTAAAAAAAAGAAAAAAATACAAGTTAAAAATAAAAAAAGAGATTGCAGATGATATTAAAATTCAAATTTTAAACTTGTAGAATGTTAACTCTTCCTTAAGGATATCTGTGTGATTGAATGATTACCAATTAAAAAATACCTCATCGCCAGTCACATATGGTTCTTGCTTAATAATTGTCCAATGAGTTGCCTTTATGGAAAGGGACTTCCAAATAAAGACTTGTCCGTGCCACGATTTTAAGTTGTATATGGCAGACATTTAATTTTGTTCATTTAAGAAAGGAGATTTTCACACTTAGCTTGAGTCCATAACCAAAACTCAACATTTTTGTAGTTTTATGATGGTGTGGTTGGAATAATGTCAGTGGTTTGCAACAACAGTAAACAGAGCAAGGACAAATATTATTCAGACTATTTCAGCCACCGTTACCCTTTTTATTCAATGTCGACGACACATTCCAGTTATGCTGAACCGCCCCCCTCGTCAGACTACAGCCCGCCAGTACCTGTAATTATAACAGTAATTTTCCACCTTTTGTTCTTTGGTTTTTCACAGTTTACTTTTGTAGGTTCGTGTAACCTGGAAAATCTTGTAAGAATCTTGAATAAATGGCATAACTCTTCAGGTGCTATATAGCCGCCACAGCAGCTGCAAATATGAGTAATGGCCTTGACCCTGAGCTAGAACAATCTTTCTCAACACTCGATTATTCCACTGTCAAAAAGAGTTTTGTCGCGAAGAGTATGTCCTAGAATGTTGTATTTGCTTGGGAGAGTTCAGCGATGATGATATGCTTCGACTTTTGACAATCTTTTGTCATGTTATCCATAAAGACTGCGTTGATTTTTGGCTTGAATTACATAAACATGTCCAGTGTGTCGTGGGGAGCTAGATGTGCCTAGGAAATCACTACAGAGATCTCAGATACTTGTTCATAGAAAATCCGGGCATGAAATTGGAAGCAAATTAAAATTGGCTACAAAATTCTGTTTGCATTGACATTAAACAAGATAACAATGAGAAAGTTGATGGGGAAGAAGATAAAGCACAAGCCTATTCAAGTTCAAATATGAGAGATAAAAAAAAAACATCCTATGAAACGTGACAGGATGGAAAGATTTTCAAAGTCATATTCCGACGGGCACTCCATATATAGGATCAGAGAAGAGGAGGATAGATATACTCTGAGATTGCTTGATCATGTCAAAATAAAAGTTGTAAGGGGGCAAATCTCTGCTGGAAGCTGTGTTTCTTTTGCAGATTTTACAAGCCCCTAGGACTCGGACTCGGACAAAAGAAATGGAGGTTCTGGTGAAGCATCAAAGTCAAGCCTAAGAGACATCGATAAAGTATAAGTTTCTATAGGCACTTATTAATTTTTGTTTTTCCTGTTTTCTTACCCAGAGGCTCATTTTTGGCGTTACCTTAGGAAATTCTAAATAGAATTTATTAGTAGCAATATGTTCCACCCTTCGCAATTCTCATGTTTCATTATACTTACTGGGCTTATTCAATATTCCATGAACTGATAATTTGTGATAATATTGAGAGACTGAAATAAGCGGGATCATTGTATCGTCCCTAACTGGAATGAATCGGTTGTCCACATTTGAGTTAACATACTTTGGTTTTCTTTTGTCTTCCAGTTACATTTCTTGGGCTCTTCAAGTGTTTGCTTGTTTATGTTCTGAAAAATGAAGAATGAAGTAGCGGGATTTCGTATCTGTATTTCCTTTGTATATATCAAGCAATATCTGATACCTCTCACCAACAAGCCAAAAGGTTTCAACAAGGGCGCATTTATTTAATTTTTAATATTAGCCAAAAATTAAATCTAAAAAAAAAATACAATTCAAGTTTAAATTCTAACTCTTTATTTATTATTTAAATATAACCTACAACTCATAGTATGGATGGCTATGTTGTGTGGTTTTGGAGTTTTAGAGCTGTAAACATTTATTTGTACAGAAAGAAACAATACTAGAGAGGAAAATGTAGGGAAAACTTAGCCAATCAGTATGATTAAGAAATTGGGAAGGGCAAAAGGTAAAAAACTGAAAAAAAAAAAAAAAAAAAGGGGGTAGAAATTAGATTGTAGAAGATTGATAAAATGTGTAGTACTTTGGTGTAGGGAGGAAGTCGAGGGAGGGTCACATGGATTAGCCTGCAATGTCTCTGACAAATCGGACCATCAGTCCTCTTCACCAGATAAGGCGACAGTTCCCTTCCCCGTGTTTCTTGTCTCTTATGTTTCTCTCTCGTTAGTTCACACGCTCTAACATAGGGCTAATTAATTAAATTATATTACTTGTATAGATTAGGAGCCGTCGGAGGAGATGAGGGAATGCATGGGAGGCTAAATGGCTATTCTTTCGTAACTCTGAAGCCTCCTTGTCATGGATGTCCGATCGATCACCTTCATAAAGATGGGTCGATGATTGACATCGCCAGTAGAGACCATGAAAGTGCTGAAAAACTCTAACAGGTCTTTTTTAAAGAGGCCTAATCTATTTGCAGTCTTAATTAGTAGCCTACTCCACTGATTCTCACATATTCCTTTATTTGCATTTTATGATCATGGGCAAATCAAATGATACTGCCTATGTAAAATCCAATTTCCATGAAACCAAAAATGAAATTCAGGAAATATATATATATATATATATGTATATGCCGATTATGCAGCGAGAATGGGTTCTCAAGCACATTTCAAGCTTTCCTTGTAAAATAGTAGTGTACGAGAATCTACGGTCCGTGAGCCAGTCATTTTTCCCTGCAAAATACAACACAGATTTGAATGTGAAGAGTTAGCTTTAACCCAGCTTCTTGTGGTGTGTTGTTGGTATGCGTGGTTCTATATAGATTTGGGTCCCCTCCTTACCCCACACTTTACATTGCAGAGACTGTACCAGTGTTGACAGCGTCTATGAAATCGGGAAGACGAACCCCAAAACAAGGCTGGGTGAAGAGCTTCTTTCTTTTTCCCTCACTTTTTTGGTAGCACAAAAGTGAACTTCTCCTCTTCGCTTCCCATTTCACGTGCACCATATTTTTCTCTCTATACATTACCCTACCAATAGCCCAAAGCCCCTGCTCCTAACTTCCTTTTAACCTCTCTTTCGCCTCTCTCTCTCTCTCTCTCTCTCTCTCAAGAAGATTTCAAGCTGTGGGGTTTATGCTAGAAAATAACTTTTGTCTTT
>JBBYHK010000023.1:16172011-16183528 GCA_038382065.1 Adansonia grandidieri | reverse complement strand
AGGAAGAAATATCTATTGCATTTTTCGTCAATGGTCATCACGAAATTTGGATATTGTGGCTGTTATGACAACTGACACTACTTCATTAGAAAAACAAGTAGCTTTTTTTGCAAAATTTATAGAATCCCTTGCAACAAGGATCAAAGAAAGGGATGACTAAATTGCTTTCATGATAGCCAAAATTGGAAGTGTAGGAGAAAACAACCAAATTGCTACAAGCCAAAGTCAACATCGAATTCTTCAAAAAGTTCGTAAAATTTCTACACCGCAAATATCTAAAACAAACCAACTAAAGGCAGCAATACACCCCCATCACCTTGTTAGAAACTATCTAAGCACAACACAATAAACTGAACCGGAAAATGGCCAACTATCCGAAACAAACCAACGGACGGCATAATCAATTCATACATTTTCAGATCTAGAATAACTAAAATGATAAATACACTTCCAATGAAACACATCTAAAAATTATCAAATTATTGTTATTGTCAACAGTCTCAACTGATGAATCTGCTTCGCAAATCAGAGAACCTCCTGTAAGCAACTCTGCATCTTCCATTGATTCAAGGATTTTAAAAGCGGTGCCTTAACATTTATTGTCACTGAAGACGAAATAGTCAATCTACTGTCCAACGAAATTAACATTCTAGCTATATTTAAACGCTTCCTGTTAAGGGCAATATCATCCAACTCAATAAAAGATCCCCTACAATCCCATATAGACAACCGAAAAACTAATACCTTCTAATATGATCGATCATCTCTGTGTACACCACCAGTGTTCCTCATCATCTGAGTACCTTCTACACCTCTACCATTAACAATAACAAGTTGTTTAAAGTTTCTTTTCCCATAATTCCACCCATAAGTAGCCCTCTTTACATTAATGTAAAGCCCATCAATTTTCCCATTATTTTTGTATGTAATTGCGTTACTCATCTCATGTTTTAACTTGTATCTCATAAAAGCAAACGTGCTAGGACCTTCCTTAGCGTTCCTAATGAGAGGATAAATATACAACTACAATCTTACCATAAGACATTGAAAGCCTCCCAAAATGCCTCCCTAAAAACCCTTCGACTCAAGTTCCCACAATTAACATCATAAGGGTAGTTTCAAAGCAACCTCTTCGAACCTTTTTGATATTTAAGTCTAATAATCTGATTATTTTCTTGTTTCGTTGCACCTATAATAGCTTGCAGCTAGCGATTGATGGTATTCAAATGTCTCATAGAAATGTAAGTTTTCATGACGTTACATTAAAACATCCATGCAAGTGGGTTTGCAATTATTTCACGTTCACCAAGTGAAAAACAAAGATCATTCATTCGGAGGTGACCACAATCATAATTAGTATGACTTTTTTGGTCTCCAAAGATGAGAATTAGGGTTTCTTCATCTTAGACGTATTGTCAAGTGTAAATCCAATCAAGTAAGTCTGCAAAGAAAGCCAAAAAAGGCTCATCCTCCTCTCTTTAACGTACAGACGAAGGGCTTCCTCAACCATCATTTTTCGTCTAAGTTGGCTTTGATTATCAGCTTGCTTTGATTTGTCGTGCAAGCATCTTCCTAGCACCACAGAGTCCTCAAGTGAAGCCGCTCCACCTACTCAGATGAAAGGACACATTGCATGCATTGCATCTCCTCCCACAACCACAGTCGCTCCTCTGAACTGGGCTCGCACCAGGTCCCATTGTGTCCGGTATCGAAGGTGTGTCAGGTATAATGCCTTGGGCTCGCCGTTCCTTACCATTTCTACTATTTCTCCAGGGAAAAACCCTCCATTTCTTCTATTGATGCTTCTTTTATGTATGCTGGATCTTCCTTTGAAGCACCCAAATCTGTTCATTAGCATGAAATTTAGTTGGTTATTATTGACAAGGAGATCAATATTTATCAAATATGTCTCCAAACATTATAGATTTAAATAGTAATCGCAATACGACATTATAATCGTTATTTAATATTTTAACTCTTTCTGCCATCAATATTCGTATTAATATTTATTACAATTGACGGAGATCCTATTCATTATATCTACAACTAAAATAATTACTCAATGCAACTTAAAATACATCTATAATTGTAATTTAAATTTCTACTATCGCAATTTAAAAATGAAATAGACATACTTTGAGAAATTAAAGATCGAGTCAAAAAACAAGTAGACAAACTTACCTGTGACGGCAAGTTATCCTAATCGAGCATTTTTTGAGTTTTGTATTCGAAACTGATCACCAAAATCATGACCACTTTGGTAATATGTCAAGCCTCGGGCCGCACATCGAGTGGAAAGCTGTGGGGAAACTGTGCCAGGAAATTTTGAAATTATAGAATTCACACCGTCGCATCCAATTACAATCTGTCATCAAAAAGCAAAAAAGGCAATTATAAATACCTTGGCTTTAATGATAGTACCATTGTGAAGCTGAAGAATGGATAGAAAGTTACAGGATCAAGTACGATGGAGAGCTCTTGGCATCCCAAATGCACACTCTCCGCCGGCAATGCCTGAGTTAATGCCCTAATCAGATCCATCCGTTTCATGCAACGTAGTTCCCCTTTCCTGTCAAATGTTCTCACCATGTAATTATAATACAAAAAATTAAACTATAATATTATATAAAAAATATTACAAATACGATATAAATTCAAATAAATATGTCAAAATTATATGACACAAATCATAAGCGCATCAAAATTTATATAAAATATATAATACTTTAAATACAATTACACAAACAGAAAAATATGACATGAATACTAGAATAATCAAGGGAGCAAAAATTTTTTGTATTTTCATCTTTTAAACTCGTATATTCATGTCGTGTTCATATTTTTTTAATCGGAGCCATGATTTTTTAAGTCAAGCTAAAAAAATATTTTTAGATTTATTAACCTTAAAAGTATTTTAATTTTATTAAAATACTTTTTTAAATAAATTATGTTATATAAATAAAAATAATTAACGGTTAAATTAAATTGCTTTATTTTCAAAGTTTTAAATTTATTAACCTTAAAAGTAAATAATTTATTTGATAAATAAAAAAGAGTTAAAACTTACGCTAAATTTCTTTATCTACGTGGTTTTAGTTTACATTACAAGTAATAAAAGTACATATTAATTTGATATAATTTGCATATGAACAATTTTGTTAATTTTAATTACTTATAAAAAATAATTATATTTTTAAAATTAATAAACATCGAGAATTCATGTGTGATACACGTGATAATATATACAAATTCATTAAAAAGCTCAAGCTCGACCAGGCTTGACTCATTTTACAATTTATATAATATATATTAATCTTATATTTTTATATAGTAAGTAATTTTTATCATATAAAAATACATATATATAATATTATATTGTAAAAATTAAAAAAATATGTTGAGTTATTTAACTTTTGAAACTTAATAAAAGAAAATATTAAATTATTAAAGATTATATCTTTAAAAATATATGTTTTTTAAAAAATAAATTAAAAAAAAAATAATATGGACAGACTTAAATGAGTTTGGATTATTCATTTACAAATATAGACAGACTTAGACAAAATTTTAGATCTACATTAAGGGGTTTGGCAAGCATAAATAATGCTAATACCATACTTAGACGTCGCCCAAACCCAGTCTGGCTCAACCTACAAACACCTCTAAACAGGGACTGAGTAATAGACCTAGGCAAGGGTCGGGCAACCCCTTGGCCTAGGAGGCTTGGCTTGATCGAGCCTAGGCTCGAGTCTCATTTTCCTTGTGTCGAGCTAGCCTAGTCCAAAATAGTAATTTAAATTAAAATAATATATTTTATTTAAATTTAATTATAAAATATATAAATAATAATATAAAATTAATTTTTTAATTGGTAAACAATAATTCAAACCTAAATTAACGAGCCAAATTAAATTTGAATTTGAACTTAAAAAATTAATTTTTTTCAAGCCATAGTCCGATTGGACACATGCCCAATTCTACCAAGTAAAAATTAAAATGAAATTTAATGAAAATTTTGAAAGATAAAAAGATAATTTTATAAATGCCGAGAGCATTATGGCTCGTTTCATCCACCAATTATACGTATTTTTCACTATTAAAGTAATAAGAATAGTATCAATAATAGGCTTATTATTTTTATTTTATTATTGGTACATATTGATATCAATATATTTTATGACATCGTTTCGAGTTTAATGGCATTTTTTAAATATTTTTAATCTATAATCTATTTTCAAGATTCTTTAATAAAATATATATCATATATAAATGCAAATATATCTTCACTCCATACATATATATTTTTATACGTAAATATAAATTTTAAAATCTTAAATTATTAATATTCAAAACTTTTAAACATCAAATAATTGAAATAAATAAAAAATTTAAAATATAACATGAAATATTAATTTGGTTCAATAGCTTAATTTAATGAATATATTTTATTTTCAAATATAAATATAAAAAAATGAAAAAAATCATTTAAAATATCAATTAATTGAAATTTTAAAATATAAAAAGATTCAAAATCTTGTACAAACTGTTAGATACGAGTATAGCCATACAGTTCAACACAATTTGTATAGAGCAGTAAAAAATTGAAACTGTATAATACTAGTTTCATTTCGTTTTACTTTAAAATCAACATATACCAACTAGAATGATTGGTTACATTATTTAAATTTCTTCAAATTTTAAAAATATATTTTTTACGTCAATTTATTTAAAATTTTATTAAAATTAATACAAATTAAACTTTGGTTCTTGAAAAAAAATCAAATTCCTTATCAATTGAACTAATGATCATTCTGGGTGTTATATGTACTTATTTATCAATTAATAAATAGAAATTATATTTTTAAAAAATTAAAGATTCAGACCAATAAATTAAAAATATAGACAAAGGTACATATGTGGTGGAGTAAATGCTGCTGAAAATAATAATTTTATTTCAATTAATTTATGGATTTATATTTGATGTATTATCGGTGTATAATTTTATATATTATTAATGAACCAAACAATAACACCTTACCAATAAATAAATATGAAATTTTAAAAATTTTAAAAATAAACATAAATAATTATATTTATAATAAACGGCATCACCAAATTCACTATTGATCGATAAAACTATACATTAACAACATATCAAATATAAATCCTTAATTTATAGCTTAGAAAAATGAAAAGCAATAAATATTTCCAAACGAGTTACAAGTCCCAACTCACCCAGGAGCTAATTCTGATTCCTGACAATTGCCATCAACTCTTATAGATTGGCCCCTACGTGCATTATATATAAACATTTTATTTATTTGATTTAATAAAGCATACGTATTTGTATTATTAAAAAAAAAATTTTTCTTAAGTTAAGTAAAGAAACAAACTTGTACAACAATTAGCAAATAGCATGAGAGATGAGTCAAAGCAACAACAAAGAAGGGGGTATGATTATTTGTAGGATTTTGTCCTTTGTACTCTATTAGCTTTGAATTCAGTTTTGATATCAAACAACTTAAGCTAAATTAATTTATATTTAATTTGGTATTTGTGTTATAATTGAAAAATATTTTGAAAAGTACTAAGTTTGTATTTTTTGAAAAATATATATTCCAAAATGTATATATATACTTAGAATATTCTTGAGATATGTTTGAGTTAATATCAAGCCAAGAAAACGCATTTTACAAAGGATTTTGAAGGTATGTATTGACACAATGCACAAATGTATCAATGCTATGCTTAAAACCCTCATTTGCATGATATTTTTAAGCATGTATCGATACATTGCAGTAAGTATCGATATTCACCCCATATGTATCGATACAATGCTTGGCAATAACCAAAGTTTGGCTAAAACCCTTGAATCTATCTACACAGGTGTGTCTGTATCGATATAGTTTGGCAAGTATCGATACTCAGCCCCATGTATCGATACAACAAGTTGTAACGGTCACTTTTTTTATTCTTGTATCGATACCATTGGTATTGTATCGATACTATAGCGTGGGTCTGAATGGAAACAAGCATTTATGAAGTTAACATTGGCTCTCCAACCACCACATTAAATGCCCAACGTCTATAAATCAATTTCAAGCTATAAATAGAGGTTCCCAATAGCTAAAGAAGTAAGAGATACAAAAATCAATCAAGCATTAAACAACAAAAGCTCAAAAGTTTTCAAATTCTTCATTTTACTTGTATCAAATTTATACTCTTCCAAGTCTATTTGTATCTTATTCACCTTGTACTTATATTCTAGTAAACATCCACCTACTAGAAGTTCAATTTGTTTGCAAAATGCTTCATTTATATCACAAAAAGGGTTATGTGAAAGTGAGTGAAGTTATTTGAGAATTTGTGATAAAATTCTCAAAGGGATTGAAAGGTTGTATCTAAGCCTTAAAAGGATAGATGTGTAAAGTTATACCTTAGCCTTAAATGTAAACAATTTAATTAGTGAATTGTGGGAATCACCTTGGTAAGAAAGCACCAAGAAGAGAGGACGTAAGTGCCAAGTTTAAGGACTGAACCTCTATATATTGATTGTTTATTTTTCTTACCCTTAACTCCTTTTTTTTTATTTTCAATTTACTTCATATTTATCAAATTCTTGTAAAACCAATTCACCCCCTCTTGGTTCAATCTTTTCTTTGAGCTAACAATTGGTATTAGAGCTTTGGTCTCTATTGTAGGTTTCACAACCTTGAAAAAAGATCCTTGATAGCTCTAAAATGGAGAATGCAAACATGATGCTTAAAGCCTTAAGAAGCTCACAAGAGTTAAAAAGCTAAGATGAAGTTTGTCTCATGGCATTTGAGACAAATGCAAATGCTATAGAACTTGAAGGCCATTCCATCATGAGACCTCCACTTTTCAATGGTGAGAACTGCTTGTATTAGAAGAAAGGATGATGCTCTTTATCTAAGCAAATGACTATGAAGTATGGAAGATCATTGTCAATGGACCGTCATCCCTAAGAAAAGAGTTAGAGATTGTATTGTGCTAAAAGAAGAAGAAGAATAAGATTAAAAAGACACCAAAATGGCACAATTACATGCCAAGGCCATGCACACACTATTTTGTACTCTTAGTCCAAGTGAGTACAATAGAGTCTCACTATGTGACAATGCCAAGCATGTGTGGGACAAGTTAGCAACCACACATGAAGGAACAAATCAAGTCAAGGAATCCAAAATAAGCATGCTAGCACTTAACTATGAATTGTTAAAGATGAAAGTGGATGAAACTATCAAAGAAATGTTGGATAGGTTTGTCGATATTATCAATAGCTTAAAGGCACTTGGAAAGACCTATCTAAATAAAGAGATGGTGAAGAAGCTACTCAATAGTCTTTCTAAGTGTTGGGAAGCAACAGTGACAGCAATTGAAGAATCAAAGATCCTAACACACTTTCCTTAGATGAACTCATCGGTTTTCTTCTAACCTATAAGATGAAGATCAAGCACGGACTAGAGCCACCAAAGAAGGCAAGTGTTGCCTTTAAAACAACCACTCCTAGTGATGATGATGATGGTAAGGAGGTTGAGGAATATGAAGAAATGGCCGTGTTTGCAAAAAGATTCAATAAATTTATGAGAATGAACAAAGCAAGAAAACCTCCTAGAAAAAAAATGATGAAGGGAGACTCAAGCAAGAAAAAGAAAGAACATATCATTTGCTATGAGTGCAAGAATCTGGGACATATTAAATTTGAATGTCCAATATGGAAGAAGCCAAACTCAAAACAGCAAAAGAAGAAAGCTATGGTGGCCACATGGAGTGATAGTGACACTTCCGATAATGATGATGAGAAGGTGGCCAACCTATATCTCATGGCTCATGATGAGCCCAAGGTATCTTCTAATGCTAATCCTTGCTCATTTGATGGATTACAAGATGCATTTGATGAATTAGCATTAGAATTCAAAACCATGAATTTAAAAAATAGGAAAATGATTTGTAAACTTAAGGAAGAAAATGAAACATTAAGCATGACAAATGATGATCTTAAGAAGAAAGTAGATGAGTTACAAGTCAATATTGATGATCTAACCAAGAAAAACACAAACTTGCATAACTCAATTACAAGGTTTTATATGGTACAACAAAAATTAAATAATATGCTAGAAACACAAAGAGCATTCTCTGATAAAGATGGTTTGAGCTATAATAGAATTGAAAAAGAAACTCACTTTAAGAATTTCTTTGTGACACAAAACAAATCATTTGATACATCTAGCATATGTACTCATTGCCATAAACTTGGTCATACATTTTACACATGTTCTTTAAAGACTATTACTTATAGAGGCAAGCTTATTAGGAAGGTATGGGTCCCTAAGGGTGTTAGCACATCTCCAGATGAAAATATTTGAGAATTTGGGATAGAATTCTCAAAGGGATTGAAATGTTGTGTCTTAGCCTTAAAAAGATAGATGTGTGAGGTTATACCTTAGCTTTAAAGGTAAACAATTTGATTAGTGAATTGTAGGAATCACCTTGGTAAGAAAGTACCAAGAAGAAAGGACATAGGTGTCAAGTTCAAAGACCGAACCCATATATATTGATTATTTATTTTTCTTACCCGTAACTCTTTTTTATTTTATTTTCAATTTACTTCAAATTTATCAAGTTCTTGTAGAAACAATTCACCCCTCTTGGTTCAATCTTTTCTTTGAGCTAACGTACTCATTAACCATTTCTTCACTTGTTTAAATAAATTATTCTTTTATATGCTAGCTTCACAAATAGTAATCCAAGCAAAATTTTAGCCAAATGACTACCAACACATAATAATAATAATAATAATAATAATAATAATAATAATAATAATAATAATTTCTAGTTTCAATATATTTTATGAGAATTGAAAAATGATCTAATTTTAAAATTAATGATCATAAAATGGAAATCAAGATGTATTTGTTAGGAGGAAAAAAAAAAGGGAACAATAAAGAAAATAAACATAATCATTTTTATGTTTATTCAAAAAATAAATTTTATAAATTAAAAAAATAAAAATAAGTAAAGTATTATATATTTACAAGACTATCTATAAAGATATAATAATAAAATCAATTTATTTTTATTTTTTTAATTTTTGAGTTTGACGGAATAATAGATAAATATATATATATTTTTTTTCATCTATTTTTATTTTGAATTAACACATCTATATATATATATATATATAAACATATTTCCTATCTTTTCATTTTTTTTCTTCAATTTCTTTTATGTTTTTATTACACTGTTTCTACGATTTCTTAAGTGTATAATTTTTTTTTTTATGAGATTGTCTTATGAATGCATTTTATATAAAATATTTCTTTCAAAAGTCCTTCAAATTACAATTACTTGTTCTTAGGGAAGTAGAGCTTCAAGATTTGATCTCTAAAATTTTTCTCTCAAGGCCCAACTAAATTCAATTTATATATAAATATAAAATAAAAAATATAAGGTTTTGATTTTAAATTTAAATTTTATTTCCAAATGAAAATTTTACTGCAAGTTTTATCTAGTAAAGTAAAAATAAATCTTGCCCGATGATTATCATTCCTAACAAATACGACCATATTTATAGTAGTATTTATTTGGTATTAAATTCACACTTTTTTATAAAATTTATATGTGATGCATGACCGTATATAGATTTATACATTCTGTGAATCAGATGATATTGTTTGGTTAAAATAAAAGTTATTTATATTATTTTTATATTTATCAAAAGGATTTTTATTTGATATATTATCAGTATATAAATTTATACACTATCAATGACTCATATTATGATACCTTATTATTAAACAAATTAAAAAAATTTACACCCTCTAAAAATAAAATACAACAACTATATTTTTTAACAATAATATGATATAATTTATTATCAATATATAAATTTATATACTATTAATATCTTAAATATAAAATATTTTTAATAAGATAGGATGATATTACTCATTGAATTGGTATAAATTATACTCTATGTGCATTAAATACCATGCAAACTTTTTAAAACTTGAATACTTAGGCCACTTTTGGATTCCATCGGCCCTTTGGCAAAAATGGGGGTTTTCACTGGGCTGGAGGGGTTCCAAGAGAAACTGGACCCAATGGAGGGAAGTAATTCTGCTTTTATGCTTTTCACAGTTTTTTAATTATTTATTTGTTAAATAAATAATTTTTAATAATTATTTAATATAAATATAATTTTTTATATAAATATATATTTTATTTTTACTTATCATTTAACATAAAATATATTTTAATTTATATTTTGTTATAAATATAATTTTAATAATTCTTTTGATATAAATATAACTTTTAATTATTATTCAATATAAATATAATTTTATTTATATTTTATTATTTAATATAATTATAATTTGTATAATTTTTAATATAAATATAATTTTAATTATTTTTAATTATTATTCAAAAATATATATATAATTTATATATAATATAATTATATATTTTTTATATAATAAATAAAGGTTGGTTCTCTTAGGGAACCAAACCTATGTTTCTGGTAGGAAATTATAAGCAAGCTGTGAAACCGCAAGATAAAAAGATAATTATAAATTTTATTAATAATTTTAAAAATTATTATTTTTTATTTATAAATATTTTTTTTGTTTT
This sequence comes from Adansonia grandidieri, assembly GCA_038382065.1. Classification (NCBI taxonomy): domain Eukaryota; kingdom Viridiplantae; phylum Streptophyta; class Magnoliopsida; order Malvales; family Malvaceae; genus Adansonia; species Adansonia grandidieri. The sequence goes on along the minus strand of JBBYHK010000023.1, from coordinate 16,172,878 downwards.
TATTTTTATTTAATATTCATTTCCGTTTTCTGGAATTTTCCCAATATATGATGACAATGAAAACAAAATTTGCGGTTCCAGACATGCGTGATTACTATGCCAACCTCCCCGCTGTTGCGCCTGGTCCATGAGGTAATGAATTAAGGCGGTAATTCGAGAATGGTGGGAACTGCCAAGGCTTGAAGTGGTATAATCAATGCCACGGTCGCAGATGGATTGTCAGTCTTATCATATTTATTATAATTATGATATAATAAATATGATTGTTATCAGTCAATGTTATTATCAATAAATTATTATAATTATGATATAATAAATATTATTATTAATTAAAATAAAATAATTTTTTAAATTTAATAATTTATATATTTAGTGTTATATTTTTATATTTTATTATATTATAAATATTTTATATTTATATAAATTTTAAAATATTTTTATAATCGTAACATATCATATTTTATATTATATTATATTTATATTATATTTAATATTATTAAGTTTACATAATATTTTTAATATATGTTATATTTATATTTAAAATTTTAAAATATTTAATAATTTGTATTGTGAATTTATATTTGCTGCATCATATGCACGGATGGGCAAATTTATTTTCAGGCTAATCCTCTCACCAAATAATAATCTTATCAATTGTGATTGTGAATAGCTAAATTATAGATACCATTGTTTTTATCCGACAATCCAAGTGTTTATTACTACAAATGATTGCACCAACTCTTTGGGTGAAAAAAATGTTTTTTTCAATAAAATTATTATATTTTAAAAGAAAATAAATTGAAATTTAAAAATAAAAGTAATTTTTTAAGTAAGTAGTTAGTTTTTTAATAGATAATTACTTTTTTT
>JBBYHK010000023.1:16124688-16135192 GCA_038382065.1 Adansonia grandidieri | reverse complement strand
AATATATCAAAATTTATATAAATATATAATGTTTAAACTAAGATTATGGTACTGAAAAATAACATAAACACCAAGAATATAACGATTGCCAAATTAAAATATCTTTGGTTATTAATAGTATAATTTCATCAAATATAGATATTATAGAGTTGAACTTCAAGAGAAAAAAAATCATTATGCATGCCTAATAGTACTACCAGATTTTTGGTATTGCTCAGCATTTTCCCTTCCCCCCCCCCAGGAGTTCTCTTGCTCTTTATTCTTGTGATGATATGATTAAATGATTAATATTATGTTCATTCAAAACAATGGCCCCAATTACCTTTAAGTTAAGACTGGAATTAGTTCAGAGCATCTTCTTTTAAGCTCAGTTTGAAGTTTGTCCAATAATCTTTTTCCAGTCCTGGACTTTATTCTTTTGACATTTATGTCTAGCTACCAATTCCCCCACTGATCCCTTGTTGGTATCATGTGGTCTTAGAGAAATCTGAACCATTATCTAACAAGTGTCCACTTCTTGAACGTTCCAAGAAAGAAAGGAACAATAAAATTCCCATTAATTCTTGCACTGCAAAACAACAATACAGGTGGATGGAGGACCGGTGATGAAGCCTGCCCAAGCTCTGAACTAAGAAGCGAATGCCTTCTATTTCCATCAGAAAAAAGACACTTTTTTTTTTTTTTTTCAAATTCCCACCTTTAACTCTCTCTGGACTTTAACCTAAAGGTGAAAAAATAGGAACTTAGAAAGTGTAATAACATTAAGCTTAACGATGAAACTAGAATCAATAGAAGAGAGAAGCTTTCTAAGTGAGTTCCATTCACAATAATGAAGATAGAGACACAAAAATAGATCAAGAAGAACCAGAGGAACTGTCCCTTCTCTTCATTGATACTTTAGCATTTGTCAAGAAGAACAAAAAAAAAAATCAAAGCTAATTAACCACCAAAAAAGAAACACCCCCAAATAAAAGAGCCACATCATAGAGTAGATCCAGGCTATCTCACAGTCTCATATAATACTCTATTAACATTCAGAGTAAAATCTTGCACATATGCTTTCTTTTTTTTTTTTTAAGGGAAAAAAAAAAGGATTAAAATTCCGGAAAAAAACCCTCAAAATAGGCTTCTTCTTCCTCCTCTCCTCTCTCTCCTTGGCCCTTTTCTTCATGGATTTCCATGTCCTTTTTTCCTGTCTTTTTTTTTTTTTTTTAACTTTCAACTGTTTATACAAGGTAGTATGTCGTTTATTTCCTTCGTCCAGCGATTTAGGCAGCTGCAACAGTGCCTGGTTGGAAAGGGTACTCTTGAGCTTTGGTTGGAGATGTAGATTTCCTTTGGTCCTTCTTTCTCAAAGCTTTCCTGGAGGATGAAAGGTTACGGTTCTTTTCCTTAGCTTCATCTATATCTATTTGTTCTTGTCTGCACTCTTCACTACAGAAAGGAGTGTCCCCTCTACAAGATTTCAAAAAATACAAACCAAATACCAATCAGCCACGATATCTATCAACAATTTTAAAGCCATAAATTCAATCTTGGTTTCTAAGAAATTTAAAGACTTTAAGACACTTCGAGAAAATAAAGGAAACAATCTTTGATACTCGATTATCCGAGGATACAAGATGCCTGGAAATCTTTATAAAAAAACTAACCCCTCTTGGTTGATAACTGGAATAAAAGCTTACTAATTTGTCCTGGCAAAATCGTTTCTTGCATCCAACAACAGCCAATTATCAGATCCAGGGATTTAAAGGGAAATTTCATTAAGCAAATGTGCATTTCCTCTGTTTTTTTTTTTTTTTTTTTTTTTATTTTAAGCCTCAAACTAACAGATTCATCGGATCATTATGAAATTCTGCTCTTTCGATCTAAGAAATATTAGACCTTTACTGATATGAAGAAAAAATAAGAACTAACCTGTACATGAAGATGTCTCGGTTACCCCCAAGAGGCTTCTTGCAAAGAAAACAAGCATCCAAGAAATGGGGTTGATGGTCATCAAATCTGGCATCACGAAACCTGGCAGACCTTGGAGAAGAAGTTGAAGCATAAAAAGAAGACAGATTCCTCAAACTACTCCTCCTTGAGTAACAAAGAGGCCTTGAAAAAATTCCATTTTGGTAATGGCTTCCTGAATATCCAACCTCCATCTCTGCAATAGAGGCCAACCCATAGTCTTCTTCAATGAAACAAGGCCTCCTTGAACGTCCAGAAGAGTCCATTTGGTAGTGTATTTTAGAAAAAAAGTCTGATCTTTGGGGTCTTTGAAAGCCAGAGAGAGAAGAGCGGAGGAAAGAAGGGTTAAGAAAGGAAAATGAGTAGGTAAAGCAATGGTGGGTTAGATTTTATAGGGGAAAAAAGCTTTGTTCTTTGTTGAGAAAAAAGAGCAAAAACAACTGCTGGTTTCAAAATATCCGTGCAAGTGAATCCATTGGCTAACAATGCCTGCATCTCCAAGTCCGAAATTATTTCCAGTTATCACTTGTCTTCCATTGACTATTTTGCCTTTCATTTAGACTCAAAAATACTATAAGAAAACGAAAATGTGTTATTAAAAAAATTGTAATTAATGAATTTTTTAATTTAATAAAAATAACATATTAAATATAATTTTTTAAAATAATTATTAAATATTTTTTAATTAATATTTATAGATATTGATTAAGTAAATTCATGAAAAAGCAATAAAAAAAGTCGTGTCAATTATGGCATCAGTTAAGGTTAATTACAAATATTATTTTAATAAAAATTTACATTTTATATAATGCATTAATTTAAGTTTTCTAATATTATTTTAACTGATATTTTAGATACTAATTAATTTTTTTTATAACTAAATAGATACTAACGATTACCAAACAAAATACTTTTTGAAAAATGAAAACAAAGCTCTAATTAACTTTTAAAATAATTAGACATCTGTAATTTGAGAAAGATTTAAAAAATAGATGAAAATCATATAATGAAATAAATGGAAGGTTTTTTTGGTAACTTACGTTAGAAAACAAATTTTATATTATACTTTTAATACATTTATTATGATTTAATTTGATTCTTAAATTGAATTAATATTAGTTCACCCCTAATGTTAAATTCAATTAAAATTTCATATTTATAATGAAAACAATAAAAAAGTTTTTAATTGAATGATAAAAAAATTCATTAATGGTGAAATAAATGCAACGAAATGGCAATTTCGTGGTTTAGGAAAGATGAGGAGGCGAAAAGAAGGAAATCGCAAGTTCCTATTTGGGACAAAATCTTCAAAAACAAAGACCCACACAAAGTAGACACCCACAGCCATATTTTAACGTCAATATCTGAAGAAAGCTGCACGCTCGCCCAGCGCGCGTAAACGTAACGACCGCACCACCATCGTCTTGACTCGGAGTACGGTTTCGCTTTCCCTTCCATGTTCCTCTACTTTGTGGTGGGTCCCTCCAAAGACTAGTACTAGTAGTACTATCAAAAAACCAACTACCATTTTAAATTTTTAATGAAAGTTGTCAGCAGTTTAAATTCTAATTTTACCCTTTTTTTGCCTTTAGCATCTTCACCGTATATATATATATATATATATATATATAGATATACTCCGCTTGAATGTAGTATTTTTTTTTAATATTACTATTTCAATAAAAACTTAACTTTTTATATATTAATGATGAAATTTAAAAAAAAATTATAAGCTTCATTTGAATACTATTGCATGTTTTGTTTTTTGATTATAAAATTTGTTATTATATATATAGCAGTCTTCTAATTCGATTTTTAAACCTCATGTTATTGAGGTAATATTTTTTCAATAATTTGGTATTTAAGTTCATTTTTTCTATTTTGGATAAGTAATTAAATATCCTTAAAATTTAAGTAAAAAAATATTTTTAAAATTTTTGAAATTAATTATAAATTTTAATAAATATTATCATACGAATATATTATTATATGTAGCAGTATATTTACTTATGTATTAAAAATAAAAAATAAAATTATTAACTATTATTTATTATTAACTGAGTATAAAAAATTTGCGAATCAATTTGCATCAAATTGTGGAGTTATATATTTATATTGAAATGAAAGCAAAGTAAAATAACAATACCATTATAGTGTGACTCAAAGGTGTATGTTTATGTACAAAATAATAGTAATAATTTCTTCTTCTTTTTTTTGGTTAAAAGTGTAATAACTTTAATTTATTTTGGTATTTAATGAAGTCACGAGATTATTGACCAAATTACTCCTAAAATGGTTTTAGAACCAAGAAAAATTAAATGCCCCACCATCACCAAAGTTTGGAAAAGTACAGACATTAAATGAGAAAGAAAGCGTGATAGTACCAATTAAAATCATTTTCTGCCACGCGCCACGGATGCAAGTATGGCTTGTCAGGAACTCCCCAAAAAACCCTTTCAAACAAAAATATTTAAATTATAATATTTTTATTGTAATATTATAATTATTTAATTATAATTAAAAATTATTTAAAAATTTATTACTTATAAATATAAATTTCATATAATTTTTTACAAATTTTATATAACATTAAAGATAAATAAATAAATTATAATATAATTATATCTTTTCAAACTTTTTTTTCTTAAACTACTGTCTTTTCACTAAAAATAAGAAAAGAAAAAGGGTGGGAGTATCGACGGTTTCAATTGCTCCTTGCCGTTCACTTTCACTCAACCTATTAACGTCACTCGCCTTCGCTTTTTCTCCAATTTTCTTTTGTCGTTTCCTTTGATTTCTCTGTCTAACTTTACCGGGGTCCACATCCCAAAACCATCGATCGTGGGACCACTCCTTCCATAATTCCTTTTTTTTTTTTAATCATTCATGATGCCATTGCTTCGGCTTTGATCTTCGATTGTGATAGAAGCCTCCCTTTAAAAAATAAAATAAATAAATATACAAAACTGACAAAAAATATCATTATTTTGCCAGTTGTTGTCCATTTCCTAATTCACCAGGAATTAATATTTTTTGGATTTTTATGAGTAAAAATAAATAAGGTTTCACTGGAAAATCTTTATTATTGCTTGATGCACATAATATTTATAGTTAACAGAAACAGAAAATGCAGTCACTAATAAAGAAAAAGTAAAAATATACTTATTTGGTATATATTAAAAATATTAATTACTGACTTTTATATATATAAAAAAAAACAGTTGAATGACATGAATGCATGATGTGGTCATTACTTTAAGCTCGACGCTTGTTCCGAGGTTTTTGTTTCCCCAACCACTGCTTCTCCTGCCCGAAAATCTATGTCAGCCTGCCAATGCACCTGCACGCGATTTCGTACTGTACACGTGTGGGTTAGTGCTTGTCACCACCGCAGCACAATGATCCCCTCTGTTCCAGGTGGCATTTCAAAACTCGACAAAAACCTGAAACTATGTTTCTCACGGTATTCAATTATTTTGACGGTGCAAAGAGCAAAGATCTCGTACGCCACGATCTTATTTGTCGATGCTAATTCAAAAAATTGACGGTTGAGATTGCATTAAGGACAAACCAATAAGATACTGGTACTTTTTCTCCGGGACCATACTCTACTTTCTTGTAAAAAAATAATTGATTTCCAAAATTTTTTTTAAAAAAATGTATCATAGTCAGTCAGTCAATGAAATTTAAGAGCCGTTAATTAATTGTTGGAGAAAAATGGAGCAAAATTTATCATGTGGGATACGAGGGAGCATATATTATCAGGGACAAATGTAATAAATGTTGATTTGAGCTTAGACGCTATTAAATATTGTTTCTAAAATTAATTATATAAATTAATTAATTAATTTAAAATTTATATTTCGTATTTACTAATTTCTCAAATACACCGACCTTCACAAATTCATTAATCATTTCATGTTTATATCTTTCTATAGTTTTTTTTTTCCCTCAGTATCTACACGTTCATTCATATGGCTGACTGACTTTTCTTTTTTTTGTTTTTTTTTTTTTTGCGTGAAACAGCAGTCTTGATTTTAATGGCCATGACTTTGCAGAAGATTTGTTTGGTTTTGTATTTTAATTTAGTTTTTAATATAGTATATAAAATTTTTTTTTGGTATTTAAATTTTTATTTTTTATCATATATTCATCTTTTAATATAGATAATTAAATTTTTTTTATTCTTATGTGAAACTAATAATATTGTCCTTTTATTACATGTCAAGCTTTCATTGAAGGTTAACTGTCACATCAACTTTTAATTAACAATGATAGTTTAAAAGGCTAACATATATGACAACAATAAATTTTAAGTATCAAATTAATAATTTTTTTTAAATATCAAACTTAAAAATCAAATAAAAATATAAAGATCAAATGAATATTTAATCAAATGATATTAAATGATTTTATTACTCAATGATATTATTCCTTTCATATTTATCAAAATCAATTACTTAAATGTCTGTTTAAGAATTGTTCCATGTCGTTCGAAAGTCTCAATGCTGATAGATCATTAGTTCAATTATCTTCTACTCCATTATATAAAAATAAAACAGAGTTCATTTTTATATTTTTATAATAAATTTTTTTTGAATAATATAAATCAAATAAAATTATTATATATTTCATTTCATGTCAAGCTGTTAAATCATTTATAAAATTAAAAAATTTCATTAACAAAATGAATTTAAACAAAATCTGTTGTATTGGAACATGGGTGTAGTCCCCTTTCATGGGATCAATTATGTTTATCCTAATTATTGATGAGTAAGCGGCAAGCCTCACATGCGATGAATCATATATCATAATAGTGCAATGGCATGAGTTAAAACCCTTCAAAGATTTACAGATTATTTTAAAGTGCTTAAATTAAAAAGGACATTAAAGTGAGATTTGATTCTTATGACAATCTTCACATTTTAAACAACACTTTAATGACATTGCTAGAGCTTTTTGGAACATTAATTAGGCTGGCTCAGAGCATACAGTCTAATTGCTTTCACTTAAATGAAAATTAAAAATAAAGGGAAAAGTTAAAAATAATAATAAAAAAGTACTTGCATCTAAGTATCGAACCCCTTCTTTTTAATAAATAATCAAATTTTCCCACCCATCAAAGAATAATTAATCTTTTTTTGGTTAGTGCTGTCAACTGTGCTTGATTATTTCTTTTGGAATATGAAGATTATTGCATTTTAATCCTGGTATTTTTGATAATTTTATACACAATATGATAATATAAATAAAGTATAATAAAATAATATAAATATTATATAAATATATTAAAATTTTATAATATAAATTACTAATTGTTAATATTTTTATTAATAAATAATATTTAATTATAATTATAATTAATAAATAATATAAATATTACATGAATTTCAACGTCTACGTCAGAGTTAAAGTAGATGGCGATGGGAACAGATTTTGCATTTCCACCACGGAAGTATGACGTGTCTTTCAACATCTCTTTCTTTCACTGGCCCTTTCACTTGTAAACAACATAAAATATGATATGGTAGCATATATTTATAATTTATTTGTATGCAAATAATTATTATCGGTAGCTATTATAAACACATAGAAATTAGAAATTTTAAAATTAAGATTTGCCTCTTACCAATGAATGTAAAATCGGATTGAAGATTAATTTGGCAAGATCAATGATTCAAATAATTTAATTAATTTAATTGGTCGATGTAATTAAAATAATTTAATTATTAAATATATAATTTTAATTAAATAAATATTTGCATTCAAATATTTATTTTAATAATTGATATATGTTCTTTTAGTCAAATATATATATATATAAAATAAGTATTTAATAAAAACGTTCAACATATAATTAATAAAAGTTTAAAACCCGTCATTTACGACCATCTTTTAAGATGAAAAAAAAAATTAAAATTTTATTTTTTATTTTTACTAATTAATTCATTGAATGACCGATTCTCAACTACTAATCGAACAGACTTCGATTCCCGATTGATCTGATATGATTTTTTTCACCAATGCCTTTCACTTTACATGCCTGAAATGTTGAATAAGAAATTACTGCTTGACATTGACACGTTCATGTTTTCTAACTTTCATTACTTTTTTTTTGGCTTTTCATTTCATAAAATGTTAAAATATGTGAATCTCAATCGTCATCTAGCGGGTAAAAATGGACAAAGAAATCAACCCATTGATTTGGTGAAACATAAGGGCCAAAAAACTGACCCATCGATGTAGACACCAAAGAAATTTACCCTTTCTTTTTTCCTTAAAAAAAAGGAAATTTTTTTTTTTATTATTATTATTTGTTTTGTTCTTTGATTCCTTGATTCTGTGAGTGCCGTTGGAATGACCCCTAGATTTAATTGATTCGAATCCTCAGATTAGTGGGCCATGCCATCTAATTTTTTGAATTTGTCGTCCAAACTTTCTCCCGAATTCGATTCTTTTTCTAGCAACAATATTCTTCTTTAATGCTTTCGTGTTCGTAATCAACAATTATTTTGAAATGTCGGAATATTATTTCAGAGGAGGAGTTCGAGATGCGTCCAATAATTTTATGTATAAGTGTCATGTTTTATATTTTTTATATTAATTATATAAATAATTAAATATAAATAAAATAAAATTATTAAATATATTAATTAATTATATTAAAAAATAATCTATCATATTTATTATCTTATTTTTATATTTATATTTAACAAATATATTTTACTGTGCTTTTTATATTATTTTTGTATTTCGGAATACTTGTTGGTCGTAATATAAATTGTCATTACGTTTCTAATAATGTATAAAACATAGAAACTGAACCCGTGGAAAAATTTTTGTAAATAATTTTTTTTCTCTTCATATTCCTAATAATTTAACCACTCGAAACAATACGATAAAAAGTACGAATTTTCCACCTTTTTTTAGCTTAATTAAAAACATTGGCACCGATACATAGTTTGGACTATTCACCATGAGATTCATTCAAATATAATTATTTTTACAAAAAGAAGCTGTTCCTTATAAATTTTTTTGACTAAATATTTTACTTATTTCATATTTATTACTAAAATAGAAAAAACAAACTATAAATGTAGGAAACAACCATAGTTTTAAGCACATACTTAATTTGCATCTAAAAATTTGAGATTTTCTCAAACACATCTAAAAAAAATGTTGTTATGTAAGCCTTGTGCTACTCTTTATTTTATTCTTTTCAAGGCCTTTTTGTTTTATATATAGATTTTATCAGCAAATTGAAAATGATTTCAAGTCAAGTCCGAAAATTTTATTCTTTTTTGTAATTTAATAATTTTAATATAAAATATTATGACTTCATTTTTTTAAATTAATTTTTTATATTAATATATTATTTTTATCACATTTAATATCACGTTAATGAGTTTCGTTAATTAACATTTCTTTATTTAATGGAACCAAAAAAAAAAAACACAATTCTCTGTTTAAGACAGTGGCGCTAACACTTGAGTTATATGATGCACCGCACGTTACAAAAAGAGTTGGCTGTTTTTCATATTGACAAGTGGATATAACACTTTAACTTACGTGACAGTAAGAGATCTGATTCTAGCCCAAACTACAAGGCAAGGCATCTAACAACTACATAATTTATCCACGTGGAGCAATAACTTGGTCCCACGTGTGTCTCTCAAGCACCGGCATGTGCCCTTTTTTATTTAACCTTTTTTCTGGGGTTTTTAATTTTGATTTATAATTTAATATCACAATATATATATATATATATATATATTGTGGTGAACTTTTGTAGTTCTTTAAGGTGGCATCCATCCCATCCAAGCAACCTTTGTTTTTTCTTTCTTTTTTTTTTATGAGATATTTATTTTAATTTGTTGGCCAACCTTTCCAGGAATTAAAAAGGGTTATTCTTAAATAAAATTAAATGTGTGGATTATTTAATTAGTCGAATCAGTGAATAATAGAGTTTGTCAGAGCTGGGTGGCATAAAAATTAGTGAGCTTCAGCCACGTATGGAATTAAATTTGGGAAGTTGGCAAGTGCAATCCGGACAAAGGATCTTATGGAACGGGTATTTTATGCGTTTATATATTTTTTATTCAACTTATTAGTTATTATCACTTAATTGTCTTTTAAATAATTCTCTTAAAAAATTATTTTTTATAATAATTTTTTTACAGTATACTTAACAATCAAATAATAAATAACAATTCATTAATAATTTATATAATAAATGGAAGAATATATATTAATATGGCATAGTGATTTTACACAATTTTTTATCATGCGAATCTTTGAGTCTTGTATAAGGAAAGCTTCACTGGTGTCAGTTGAGAACTTGGGATATCAGCCCATTTCATTCATTTTTGGACCATGATTCCTAAGCCCATTCATCCCAATGTACTGATCCTTAAAACCACCTAGAATAAGATCAAGGCAACCCAGTTCAGTGGCCTGCGCTCTGGCTAAAACCTTTAATTTGGATAGAAGATTTTTTCCCTAATGAATGAACATTGACTACTGAATCGGACCACTTGTTTTCCCCTTT
>JBBYHK010000023.1:16094028-16121188 GCA_038382065.1 Adansonia grandidieri | reverse complement strand
TGTAGACAGTATAGTATAGGTAAACAATACGAAATTTTTTTTGATAAATATAAAAAATAACGAATATGAAAACGTTGCCGTATGTTCAGGTAAAAATAGTGAAATAGCAAGCCAAAGCAAGCATCCCCGTTGCCTGGGTCAGTCCAGGCAACACGCACCAACTTGTTTCTTTTTCATTATATTATCATTTCCCTTTCTTCTATTTAAACCTCAACGAAAAGAATTAATAATCCATCTCTCTTTCGGTTTTTCTTAATTCTATTTGTTTCTCCCAGAAGCGAAGGTATTTGAAAATGGCGGAATCGGTGGAATTGCCTGCTCGTTTAGCCATTCTTCCGTTCAGAAACAAAGTTCTATTGCCTGGCGCCTTTGTTCGAATTCGCTGCTCTTCACATAGCAGGTCCTTTAAGTAGTTTTTGTTGGATATCTGACTCAATTTCATTAACGAGTTACGAATCTTCACTCGCATGTTTGTTTCCCTAGAAAATCAAAGTGTGGAAAATTTTTATGACTTCAAAATGTGGAATCATGATCTTTGCTCTGATTCTCTTTCCAAAACTTGAATGAATTTAATTTTTTGCGTGTTCATTGCGTTGGGTTTAGTTTCTTCTGGTTTTTCTAGTGAAACATACGCGCCTTTTGAAGTCTTAGAGTTTTCTAATTCAAACTCATATTAACCTTTCGAATTCTCGGTTCTTGGAAATTCAAGCTGTTTCTTAAATTCCACTCGAATTTTTTTTGTCCGTTTGCCGTTTTATTTTATTTAATATTTTTATTTATTTTAGCTGGATAATAGATATGGAGTTAGTAGAACGACGGTTAGGTTCGTTATTTGTTCCGCATGGAAGTTTGAATATTATATAATAAAGTGGTTTGACTATTGCAGTGTGAAATTGGTGGAGCAAGAGTTATGGCAGCGAGGAGAGACAGGATTAGTTGGGATTCTTCCGGTTCGAGACGCTGCTGAGATGACCTCGATGGATTCTGTGTTATCTCAAGAAGGTTGTTTGTGAACTTGTTTTGCTATCAAGAAGTACAGTTTTCATTTTCCTTGTTTGAAGGAATATCTCTAGTTTCATAGGTGAGAGTTTTTAAATGATTTTCAGGTGTAGCAAATGAATCCAGGGAGCGAAGCTCGAAATTTCAGATTAGCACATCAGATGCTCAGAAGGTTGATGAGAAAAACCATCCGGAAGTTATTCATTGGCATAATAGGTATTTTTCAATTAATCATCTGCTATTATATTGTGCTTTGGGTCAAGTTCGTCTCTATTTTGCTGATGTCAAGATTCAAGACCTTGTTATTTACTCATTTGGTTCTTGTCATGAGGTAATACTCTATTTATGGTGCTGGATTTTGTTTGATTTTATATCTCAGGGGAGTGGCAGCACGAGCTTTGCATCTGTCCAGAGGAGTGGAGAAACCGAGTGGGAGGGTCACATACATTGTTGTCCTTGAAGGTTTATGCAGATTCAATGTAGAAGAACTTAGCACGCGAGGACCATACTGCACTGCAAAGATATCTCCACTTGAGATGACCATGGCCGGTAAGTTGGTATCACATTCTTTCTTGTGCAAACATACTGTTGTTTCTGTTGGACAAATAGTTTCTTCCCCAGGTTTCTCTCTCAATCTCTAATTCCAGAATAAAGATTATGTCATATGGTCTCTGTCTAGATCTGACTCTGGGTGCGTCTAGATATTATGCTAATATATATATATATATATATATATATATTTGTCGCATTTGAAAAATTGGAATGTTGTTTATGGTTCTACCATGTACCGGTTTAAGGCATTATGTTGTCATCTGTACATTGAGTTTCTTCTACCTTTTAATTATGTTTAGAGATCGAGCAAGTGGAGCAAGATCTGGATTTTGTAGCATTGTCTCGCCAGTTCAAAGCAACTGCCCTGGAGCTTATTTCTTTTCTTGAGCAGGTAAAGTATGTTATCTATTCTTTTCACTTATCATTAGCTATGACTTATGCCATAAAGCCATTAAAGGTTGTTATTCCTTTTGTTGATTGGAAACTTTGGCTATGTCTTTATGGTGTAATTCTAGTGATAATTCATGTTCCTCTGCTGCTTGTAGAAACAGAAAACTTGTGGAAGGATAAAAGTTCTCTTGGAGACGGTTCCTCTTCACAAGGTGGCCGATATATTTGTTGCTAGCTTTGAGATTAGTTTTGAAGAGCAGCTTTCTATGTTGGACTCCATTGATCCCAAATTAAGGCTTTCAAAAGCTACTGAATTAGTGGACCGGCATTTTCAGGTGAGTTATTTACTTATGGTTAATATTAAGTCAATGTAGTTATTCTTCTGGACTTTATCCAGTCATTTAATATATTACTTGTGCAGTCAATACATGTAGCAGAGAAGATTACAGGAAAGGTTAAAGGGCAATTGTCAAAATCACAGAAGGAGTTTCTTTTGCGACAGCAGGTTAGCTTTCTTATTTGAACTTCAGCTATTGACTGACTGGAAAGTAGAGGGAACTACAAATTTTGATTGTTATAAACTAATTAATAATTTATGGTTTTTATTGTCGAGCTGTTTGTATAGCAGCAGTTGGAGTGGGTATGATCCACAAGTAAAGCTCATTTTTGGTGGTTTCTGATTTATAATATTTGGAGCTATGATGGCTTCTGGAAAAACCTTTATTTGGTTGTTAAATGCATAGCAATATTTTCTGAGTTTAGCTGCCTAAATATTTGTCATGTCGCTATTGAAACATATTCCAGATGAAGGCCATAAAAGAGGAGCTTGGAGATAATGATGATAATGAGGATGATTTGGTTGCCTTGGAAAGAAAGATGCGGCGTGCAGGGATGTCTTCAAAAATCTGGAAGCATGCCCAGAGGGAGTTAAGGTATTATTAGTTGAGATACCATTTTAAATCAAAAAATCTTGTAAGGTTGCCCATATATAGTCTTTCAATGGCCAAAAAGTAGTTGTTCATGATATTAATGGAAGCTATAAACTTAATTTGTTGCTGATGGTATCGCTTCTTTCCTTTCTTGGTTTCCAATTGCTTTATTGAAAAAGTAATGCGATCCGAACTTGTTGGTATCCTTTCATTGGATATGATGTTTAACAAAGTTTGTTTGTTTCATTTCAGGATGCTTAAGAAAATGTCACCACAGCAACCTGGATATAATAGTTCACGTGTTTACTTGGAGCTCCTTGCGGATCTGCCGTGGAAGAAGGCCAGTGAAGAACAGGAACTGGACCTAAAGGCTGCAAAAGACCGGCTTGATAGTGACCACTATGGTTTATTCAAGGTCAAGCAACGGATTATTGAATATCTGGCTGTTCGCAAGGTTGACCACTTATCTACTTATTGTTGCCTTGAAGGGCTTTAAGATTTATATTTTCACTATGATGTTCATTTGGTTTGAATTATTTGCACTCAGCTTAAGCCAGATGCAAGAGGTCCAGTTCTGTGCTTTGTTGGCCCACCAGGTGTTGGGAAAACATCATTAGCATTATCGATTGCTGCTGCTTTGAGCAGAAAATTTGTGCGTATTTCCCTGGGTGGGGTCAAGGATGAGGCTGATATCCGTGGGCATAGGAGAACATACATTGGAAGCATGCCAGGGCGTCTTATTGATGGGTTAAAGGTAAAATATATTACGTGGATTAGAATGTGATTCTAGACTTTGTATTCTGCTCTATTCCATACTGATTTTGGAATGTTTTTGTATCAACTGCTTAAGAATATCCATTAGAGGCCTAGACCGTAATCACGCAACATCATTTAGCAACCTATTTTGATTTCATTGTTCTTTGAGAAATGCTCTGGGTCTACTTTTTGATTAAACTATTTATTATTCTGCAGGGATATTATGCTCTAGACTCTGCAATCTGCAACTTCATGAGCGCTTTAATTTTGATCATGTAGTCAATTGCCATTCTTAAATATGCCGTATTGTTTATACCATGATTCTGTGCATCACTGCATTAATGTATGTAGGGAATTATGGTGCTTTTTTACCTCATCAATTAGTTTGAGAACCTGACAGAGTTACTTAGAACTAAATGAAAGATTAGATTTTTAGATTGCAATGCCAAATTTATTGTAGGCTGAACAATTGTTCACATTTCTATCATATGTGGAGAATATATAGAATATGAAGCATTGAGAACCGAATTCCCCAAATTAAGAATATCAAACATCTTCATGGGAGAATTTCGATTAGATGTCAATGTTTATTGGTCTCACTCTAATGATCTTTTAACTTCTGGCTTCTAGAGAGTAGGTGTTTGCAACCCAGTCATGCTTTTGGATGAGATTGACAAGACAGGTTGTGATGTGCGTGGTGATCCTGCTTCAGCTCTGCTGGAGGTTCTTGATCCTGAGCAGAATAAATCTTTCAATGATCAGTATCCTACTTTCTTCTAGGTTCACGGTGAACCTTGATTTTGAACTAGAATTTACTTTATACATCTGTTATGACTAAATCCTTGAAAGGACTGCATTGTTGCTTTATTAGATGGCTTCTATTTAAGATTTAATCCATTAGCATTTTTTTGAACTGCATACGGCATTGTTACAGATTTTACATTTTTATTTGCATTTGTCACGTCTATCACTCTGAAACAATTTCGTGAATGTGAGTGGATCCCTTCTGGTTCTTTAACTAAGGTCGTATAGCTATTTGAATGTGCCATTTGACCTTTCAAAGGTGATTTTTGTGGCTACTGCAAATAAGGTGCTGCCTATTCCTCCTCCACTCGTGGACAGGATGGAAGTCATTGAGCTGCCTGGATATACAGCTGAAGAAAAGCTCAGAATATCTATGCAACATTTGATTCCACGAGTTTTGGATCAGCATGGATTGAGTTCTGAGTTCCTTCAAATTCCAGAGGTATTTATCATCACAGATGTATCTTTCTGCATTTTGAGCCTTATACTTATATACTCAATAATATTGGGTGTTTTGTCATGTTCATTTAGCATTGCATTTCATTTATTTCTTTGCAATCTAATACCTTATTGGGTAATCTTCTCTTTTTTTTTTTTTTTTAAAATTTTGGTAGGCCATGGTTAAACTTGTCATTCAGAGATACACTAGGGAAGCTGGTGTCCGTAATCTGGAGAGGAACTTGGCTGCATTGGCTCGTGCTGCTGCAGTAAAAGTTGCTGAGCAAGAACAGTCTGTCTCAGTTAGCAAAGATTTTCATAAGTTAGCTTCTCCAACGCTAGATAACAGGCTTGCTGAGGGAGCTGAGATGGAAATAGAAGTCATTCCGATGGGCGTAAACAATCATGAGATAACCAATGCATTCAGAATTGCCTCACATTTGGTTGTTGATGAGGCTATGCTGGAAAAAATATTGGGGGTAATAATTCCTTGTATTAATTCTTTTATCAGGATATTCACGTTTGTTTATGGTCAAGCATGATGATTCACTTTTGTAAATCTTTAGAATTGGTGTTCCTCATTTAGATACATCTTAATATGGTTTTTTAAATATTGGGTAGGGGGTGCAGTTGTCATGATATTGAAGTTTTTGAAATCAAAACTTTTTGGTTTTGAGCTTTTCCTTTTCTGCTGCTTGAGGCATTAGCTCTTCGCACATGATATGGTCGAAAGACTTGTGTAGGTTTATGATGACAATAGGTTGATTTTTATATTCTTTCTTAGCACGCCTGAGGTTGCTTTACTCTCTAATGCAGCCTCCAAGGTTTGATGACCGAGAAGCTGCAGATCGTGTTGCCACTCCTGGAGTATCTGTTGGGCTTGTTTGGACCACATTTGGAGGAGAGGTTCAGTTTGTGGAGGCTACATCTACGGTTGGAAATGGTGAATTGCATCTCACCGGCCAACTTGGTGATGTTATTAAAGAATCAGCTCAAATAGCACTGACATGGGTATGCTCGTGAATATAACTCGTCTGTTCTGCTCCTTTGTCATTATTATTAATCGTGCTTTAATTGCTTGTAAGGTTGTCATTGAAGCATGCTGCCAGAATTGTCCAACCTATAAATGGTAATAGAAAATGTATTTTTAGGGTTTTGATATAAGAGTTTCCAATTTTTCAGGTAAGGGCCAGGGCAGCGGATCTAAAGTTGGCAGTTGCTGAGGAAACCAGTCTGCTGCAGTGCAGAGATATTCACATACATTTTCCTGCTGGGGCTGTACCGAAGGATGGGCCTTCAGCCGGTGTGACCCTTGTAACGGCTTTGGTTTCACTATTTAGTCAGAAAAGTGTAAGAGCAGATACAGCAATGACTGGAGAAATGACGCTGAGGGGTCTCGTGTTACCTGTTGGCGGTCTCAAGGATAAGGTCTGTTTCATGAGCTAGTCCCGTTATTTTTCTTGGTTCCTGGAGAACAATTGCTTCTGCTTCTCATCATTTTCAACAGTTTTTTCGGTATACAAAATGTGCAGATACTAGCAGCTCACCGTCATGGTATCAAGAGAGTTATTCTGCCGGAGAGAAATCTAAAGGACTTAGTTGAAGTATCAGCAGTTGTGCTTTCCAGTCTAGAGGTAAGTTTTTTTTTTTTTTTTTTTTTTTTTTTCTTTTTATTTGAAGCAAAAATATTAATCAAGGCATGCGTCAATATATTTTTCCATCATTAATCAGCATGTCAACATGTAATTATAATTTGGTTCTGTTTGCACACAAGTTTTAGCCATGGGTGTGGGTTCCTAAGGTATTTTATTGGGGGGAACGAGAATCTGAATGGCACCTTTGAATAATTTGAGTTGCTTGCTTCAGTGATGGCATTTGTACTGTGGATATTACAATACACCTTTTTTCAAGGACTGTTTCAAAGTGAATTTCATTAGATTTTGCATCTCACAGAAATGATTATGACAGTCGGAACAATCGAACCTTTTATATTTTTACAATCAAATAGCATTTAATATTTACTTTATATATATATATATATATTTATTGTTTCACTGTCAGATTCTGGTGGCAAAGCGAGTCGAAGATGTGTTGGAATATGCATTTGATGGGGGGTGTCCTTGGAGACAACCCTCGAAATTATGACAAAAGCCCTCAAAGGCACATTTGACATGTCAGCTCCATTGACCGGATTACTTGGCTTGGCTCTTCTCTCAGAAGTCAGAACATACAGTTCCAACATTTATTGAGCTGCTGCCATTAACAATCGAGGATTCAAGACATGTAAATAATGTCAGCTCAGCCGTCTGTTTGGAAGTTTCCTGTATAAATTGTGGGGGTACGTTTTCTTTTTTGTTCTTTACAAGCTGTATTTCTGAAGCAAGTTGTCCCATTCCTTCCAATTTATTCACATTTTCCGTTTTCCTCCATAATTATGATTTTTTTTCCTGTACAATTCATTTATAGCCACGCTGTGTGCAGTTATTTTTGAATTAAGAAAAGCATATTTACCACTTACCACACAAATATTAATATTCAGATGGAAAAAAAAATGTAAATGTGCTCGACATCGAACAATGAAGGTCTTTCTTTCTTGTTTAACATCTTTCAATGCTTTATGATCCTAATTGATCACTCCCATTACGATAAGATTACAAACATAAACATGATATGGAAAAAAAAAATTATAACACAATATAAACATGAATAATGCAAAAAATAATATAAGCACAAATACGTCGATTTAGACTGAAAAATTTATTTCAAACTCCGAAAGGTATCTTGACAGATCTCAGTTGTTAGTTGATGCACAAATTGGAAAGCAATATGATAAAAGCCTGAGAATTCAATTGAGCAGAGTTGATTAAAAAAACAATAAGCCTATAATTGCAAAGGTCATTGCACTGTGAACATCAACACCTATTTGGGCTTCAGCTTTCTCCAAATCAGAAGTAGTAGCTGAGTGAGCTAAGCTGAGCTTTTGGGTTGAACTCTGCCGGACCTTTCTGGGCTAAGGCGGCTTCGATGCGGTCAGAATGGCACTGGTTCCATATCAACAATATCAGCAACAGAGTTGGCATGTGATAAGAGCAAAGCCACTGCTCACGAAATATTTTGTTACATCATTTCCTTCATGTAATCTGACAAGATCCCAGGTTTCAGCTCAGCAATCGTAGGAACATGTCCAGGCAAAACACCCATCTGTCTGGCTGTCACCGGAACTATTACCATCTCAAGCTGGTAAACACTAAATGCACTTTTAAGTCAGAAACTTAGGTATATAAATATTAGAATGTCTCAAAAACAGAATTTTTATTCGAACACCCCCCATTATTTCGTCTTCTAAGTGCCGGAAACCTTATTTTTGGTTCATCGGCATTCAGTACCTTACATTCGGCTTGGTCGGTTTATAAAGGTTACCACCCAAATGGGATCATTGGACGACCATTATTTATTTTTTTTCTTTGGAAACCAACAGAAGGTCCATTGCTCTCGCATTCCCAAATGAAATCTGTATATGGGTAGCCCACCTTAAGCCCACATCGTGATATCGCAACATTAAAAACCAAAAAAAACAAAACAAAACAAAAATTGTGGAAAGCCTTTCTCTGGGATATCAGAGCCAGGTTTCGATCCTGGGACCTGTGGGTTATGGGCCCACCACGCTTCCGCTGCGCCACTCTGATTCTTTGATCGATCTAACTCTAGTTTAGAGTCTTATAAGAGGATTAAATTGGAAAGCTGTCTAATGTATTTTCTTCATCTAAGGATATCAAATCAGTTTTCCACCGTTTAACCAAAATTTTCTTTTGTTTCTTCAGTTCTTCTAAGTGCATTTTTAGTGAAGAATTAGTGATTCACAAATCATGATTAATAACAAATTGCCTCTGATTTGCATTCTAATATCTCATCTCAATTCCAGTTTTTCTGTCTAATTTGAAATTCTTCTATGTCACTTTCTTTTTACAGTTTTAGTTGAAAAAGAAAAACACCTGTTGACCAATGAAATTTCGCGGCCATCCGAGAAAGATTAGAAAAGCCCACATGCATTTCCTTATCTTAGTTTCAGGTAGATAGGAAAGGATGTGAAGGAGAAGGCTTTCTGGCAGATCAATCAGTCTAATCCTTCATGATTCTTGACCTTTTCTTGTCTCTACTTGCCACTGTAAATCAGAGTAGGAAACGGACACAGAAGACAAAACAAAGACGGAGGGGGGGAAACACTTTAAAGGTGTGTTTGAAGTTGGAAGGAATCCCTTTTTTCGTCAAAATAAGAAATTTCTTATCACTGACACTCACAAGAATATTGGGTTATAGGGCCAACCTAGAAAACCCAATTGGAAAATTGGCTTGTATTGTTTTCTTTGGTTTTTAAGGTCGACGTTTGTTTCTACCTGTGGCCACTCCATATTCTTGTATATTTTCAACAAATCAATTAATTTTTAGTTGTTTCAATTCGAGGACTTCAAGATTTTAAAAATATTTTGAGTAATCTCTATCACCATAAGCACGTTTAATGTGTGGTTTCGGTCCAGAGGATACGATGGGGCTGGGTAGTAGTACACTACCAAGGGCGCCGAAGTTTAGAGTTACGGCCAGGCCATGGATCGGTGACCACTTGAAGTTGAATCAATTGATGGCTCAAGGCCTTTAGGACGTTTGAGTTGGTCAATTTACGTTCAAGACTAGAGGGAGTGGAAAATTCGAATGCTCTCTTTCAAATCATGCCAGCCTCTTGCAGAGAATTTCACATCTCAACTATACCCCGTGCTAGGTTTTACAAAGCACACAGACTCATCTTCAGTCATCCCTGCTTTTTTTTTTGTAGGGGGACCCCCAAAAAAAAAAAAAGATGAAAAAAGAAAATACCAGAAAACTGTGTCATCGTTTCAAAGAAAAGGCATGAAAAACGTTGCCAACATTGCCAATCTACAATTCTTATGTCAAACAAACCCAATTTCTCACATCAAAGCCATCCACCAATATTTTATATCACCACCAGTAATGTCTACAAAGAAACGCTTGACATATCGCCGTCAGTCTACTAACAATGGTGAAAGAGTATAATTACATGTCAAGGATGAGCTGAAAAAGGGTCAGGCGATTTTCCCCAGCATGCTGTACAAAAATTTTCACCTGTAACTGCTTCCTGTATTCTATCATAACGGGTTATTCCTTAAGTCAAACCTATGGCCTGCCGTCTTTTTATCATCAAACCCTTTCGACAAAACCTTATCATGTAAGGCTCCCTCTCTCTTCAATCAATAACCTTTTCTTCAAAATAATGCAAAGCTTCATGCAGTTATTTGGGGCTATCCTTCTCTTTCTCAGCCCTGGATGCACCGCCAGTGTTTTCACATAAACCCCATAGCCATATATATTAATTACCCTTTACTCCAATTACATTTATATTCCCACCATCAGGAATCATCTTACGGGGTTATGGGCAGTGGAATTAAACTGACCTCTAGCCGGCAAACATTTTTACACTGCAGAGCGGGATACATTTGGGCACACAAGGGCAGTAAAAACCAAGTTGCTGATTGCAAAGACTATAACCCATTAAATCCAATGCGTCATTATTCTTGACCATTATATTGAGGTTTCTGGTTTTGGGAGCCCCTGTCCCTGCTGAGGTTGCTGCTTTTGAGCAGCCTGCAAGTTTAGTGGCTGCGTGTTGTAGTGGGCAAAGGGCTAGGAGTAGAGAGAATTCATGAAGCCCTGCAAATGGATAGCCGTATAACCCATTAAATACATAAAAGAACTTAACAAGGCCACAAGGTCAGAAAATATGTAATAGTGTCACAATGAGACAGTTTTAGCCAGACAAACA
Source organism: Adansonia grandidieri (assembly GCA_038382065.1). NCBI lineage: Eukaryota > Viridiplantae > Streptophyta > Magnoliopsida > Malvales > Malvaceae > Adansonia > Adansonia grandidieri. Next base: position 16,110,487 of record JBBYHK010000023.1, on the reverse strand, counting down.
ATGAATAAGACTACAACCCTAGCGGTTCAATTTTACAAGCATCAGCAGGCAGCTTTCCGGTTAGAAAACAGATTTTAAATCTTCCCAGCTTTATAACTTTATCAAAAATGGTACAATAAGCAACCTGACACTGAAGCTGGTTGGGATTCACACCAAAGTGGCTCTGTGATGCATCATCTTGTGAAGGGTGATTAAAACCAACCTGAGTAAAAAGGCCTTGTGATCCATGATTCATGTATTCCTGTAAAAACAGATATTTGCTCTAAGAAAAAATGGGAAATAAACAAACTAGTTATACCGAAGCACTTTGGGAAAACCTGAGACATGAAATCATTTCCAGCAGCGAAACGTGAATTCTGGTTTAGGAAGTTCCCTAGAAAAGCACTCTGTGCTCCCAGTGTAGCATAATCAGCAGGATACCCACTCTGAGAAGCCTGCACTCGAACCATAATCAAGCAATCCACATTATCAAACCAGAAGTCAAACACCAAATAAAACTCTCTCGTTTTATTTACAGAAGATTAAAAAGAAACAATAGAAACTTATGGAAAATAGATTATTCCGAACATCTTCAACACCCATCTAATGCTTTAAGGCTCTCAGGAAACATCTGGCTACATTACCATTACAGTCGGAGGTTTTACCTTCTGTTTCCCCTTCTGCTTATTTTAGAGCATAATATTGAGGCATGGCAAGATGGCAATGAGCCATTGATACAGTCTCCAATATATTCCAAGCAAATACCACCAAACCCCACTAACTGATGTATGTCAAACAGGATTGAGAAGATATTATTAATACAATAAAAATATACGTCAACAGCGTATACCTGTGTGGAAAAATCGGCAACATTATAAGGAACATGTGAGCCTTGGCTTTTGAAGTCATCACCCAAGTAGTCCTGCGGAATGATCAAATAAACTAATGAATATAAATTGCAATTATTGAAGAAATAATATAAGATTCCTGCAAAAATTTAATACCTGGGACATTGCCCCCATCGAAAATCCATCATGAAATGTTTGGCTTGGCCCTTGGACTGGCATCTTTTACAGATAATAAACATACTCAGAGTTTCATGATGTCAAAGAAAGGATTTAAGACACTAAAAGTAAGACCATAATAAAAGGAAAAGATAAAGTACTAACATTGTTAAAAAATCCAGGTTGAGATAATCGACTACCCACAGATGGCTGGCTGTTTGGATTCTCCAGAGGGAAGTTAAAAATAGATCCACTAGTTCCAACATTTTGTGGTGTGCCTTGCTGGTGTTGCAGATGACGGCCAATAGCAGCACCAGCATTACCATGCCCAGCCCCAAAGCTTCGATTTCCTGGTTGAGGGACCTGAGGAACAGATCCCACTGGTCCACGACCAGCTTCACGAGTTGGAATAGTATAAGGCTGAGGACCATGAAATGGTGGAAGAGGAACCCGAGGCACTGGGAAACCAGTAGGGTGAACTCCAGGCTTGCGAGTACCATTGGGTGGACCAAAAGGCATATAAGCACCTGCTTTGGCAACATGAGAAGGCTCGCATTATATTATTAGCAGGGAAGGATCCCCTTCAACATTAATAAATACAAGTGCCAAAGGCATATTCTATTGTTCTTCTGCATGTCAGTACAAGACATATCACTTCCATCTCCCCAAATTGATGACATAAAGGACAGATAACTTCTAAGCTGAAGATGTTCAATAGCTTACCCTGAGCACGACCGCTTCTTCTATCAGCATTTGGACTAGATGAGGCAGCAGATGCAAAATTACCATTAGGCACAATCCCAGGTCCACTGCCAACGAAAAGTCTCCGGTCATTGTACACCTATAAGAAACACAAACATTATTTGAATTCACATTATCCTTGACAATCTATAATAAACACACAAAAAACAGGGTGGGGGGTGGGGAGGCACCGAGCAAAAGAAAATGCTAAAAAATTCTAACAGATAACAAGAACTATCCTAGTATCCTTTCTTTCCATGGACAAACCTTTTTGGGCTTTTGGAATTGAACCATACTCTGCTTCAAGTTATTCAGAGGTCCTTCAACTAGGCACTCGTGTTCCTGCAAAAATTAGCAGAAAGGCTCACCGATCAGAATAGCAATAAGATTCTCTGAAGCTCAATTAACACTACGGCTTGCTTTAAAATTTGCATACACTACCAGTAGCATGGTCACAAAGATTCATTGGAAGATAGCTTGTAATGTGTCAATAAACCATTCCATAGAGGTTGTTTGCTAAGAACTTTAGGGTTTCCAAGAATTACAATACCATATCGAGCACGTGTTAGGGCAACGTTAAGCCTGCGAGGATCATTTAGAAATCCAATACCCTAGAAAATTTATAAAACAGTTAAGCACCAGCAAGTTAGCTTTTCTCATATTTAAAGCATAAAAAGAGACAGAAAGGGTTAAAATACTAGCATTAGACTTAGAACGAACACCATAACTCGAGGCTGAACTGTCATACAAATGAAAAAATTTAAGCACATCAAAAACATTTTAACAAACTTATGAATAGTTAACAAATTGAAAATTAGTTTAACATAAGATCAAGACTGATAAACTGAGTCATTGAAAATTCGTTAATGAAGAGGCTACAAATGTTATTTCACATCCTGTGCAGATATGTTAACCAACCTGATGTTCATTACTTCTCACACAAGACAAGATGATGTAATCTTTTTCCCGTCCCTGGAATGAATCAACACTTGCAACCTGACAGAAACCCAACAAATTAAATAATAAATAATTACATTATGGCCAAATATCATAAAATTCAAATCCACAAATTACCTCAATCTCCTTGTAAAGCTGCTGTCTCAAAGCACCATTTCTTGACATATAATTCACAATATATGCCCTTTGTCCCTCATAAGGTGTTATGACCCCAATCTGTAATATATTGAAACAGTTGTTAGTCAAAAGTTATAATACTGCCAAGTACCAATCTGAAAAGAAAGACAAAAAGGGAAATTCCAAATAATCACCTGACTAGGAACAACTCCACTCCTCAAGAATGTGGTAACAATCTTTTCAACATTTGCAGCCTCAGTTCGATTAAGATATGATGTTCCACTAGCGCTAATCTCCTCTTGTCCCATCTAAAAAAATCTATGCAATTACAAGACATAACCATGGAATAAATAAAGAACAGAATGATGTCCATCCCCATCTCATCCCTCCACACTGAAACAGAGAGCAACAAATAAAGAAGAATATGCATGGTAGATACATCCATCACCGTTGCAATACTTGTACATAAAAAAACATGGGACGATTTGGTACAGGCCAAGGAAAATCAATGCCCAATGATTGCCTCTCATTGATTGTCACTCCATTTTGTAATGTGCCTTCGTAGAAGCTGTTAGAAGGAAACTCTGACAAACATGGGTGCATACGGTACTGGACCTAAAATAGAACAGAAAATATTTACTATCAGACAAAGACATGTTTGCTATTAGCAATCACATTCAAATGTAGGGCAAAACCAAAAAACATATAGGGACATCACCTGCAATCTAATTGGTTTAACACCAAGTAAAACTAGACGTTCAAATAGAGACTGTTCTAGCCCAGCAGAAGCTCCTTTCTTGCACATAATAACAGGACCAAGTTGGCAATGATCACCAACAAGAACAACCTAAAAATATATTTGTACACATTAGAAGCCCAAACATGGGGAGCACAACAAATTATGTCTCAATAAGGTTGATCCTTAATTACCTGCTTCACTCCAAGAACTAAAGCAATGAGACACTCAGGTTCTGATGCCTGAGTAGACTCATCAATAAGTACCTAAATAAAGGAAAAAGAAAGTGTAAGTGCCTTTATTTGTTTAGTGATCATCGAATATTACATATCTGACGTATTCAACCTGGCGGAACCTAAAATTAGCCAATCTAGGATCTCCAGCCCCGACACAAGTACAACAAATGACATCAGCACTTTGGGATATTTCCCTCTCTGTTGCTCGCTTCAGTGCTTTGTACTTTTTCTCATCACTGCTTGACAACTCACCTGCAATATTTGGGTTAAAATAATACAGCATTGTAGCATTAGAGAAAATCCAGGGAAGTTAAAATTTCCAATTCCAGACAAGACATGCACATTCATTGCCACTTTGTAAGTTAATTGAAAAGTTCCTTTTCTTTCATCCCAGTTCGAGTAGGGTCATGTGACTCATGTCTCAGTTAACTGTGAAGATTTGGGGGGAAAAAAATCCATCTAACTTATATTTTTCATCACTGACGACAAGGCAATTATCCCAACCTTGTTCATCTTTCAATTGTTGTAACTTGTGAAGTTCACTCTTCTCAGATGTGTCAAGATGTCGAACCTGCATATAGTAATAGCAAATACGATTACTGCAAAAAATATGGAACATCAATGGAAAGCAGAATTAGAGACCACAAACCTGATAATGGAGGGTCAAATGTTCAACAGGAGAACTCACAGCTTCCCTTGATTTTGCACAAAGCCTTACAACCTTTAGACACAAAACTAATTGGTGAAAATGTATCAATTTACAGATAAATACAAGTTAAAGATTCAACATATTTAATCGTATTAGCCGAGCATATAATATAAAACTAACGAATCATAAGAGACACCTTTGAAGAAATAAGAAGACGAGTGCAATGCTTCTAACAATTGCTAACTTCAAAATCACCTTAGCGGTTGCTCAAATTTTGTATTAGCTTTACACATACCATTACATTATGTTACCAATACATCAACTTCCCCCCAGAAAAATGTTAAATAAAAGAGACACCAACCATCCACTTGTGGAAAATCACATTAATTTGTTGATATTAAAACTAGGTAAGAGAAGAGGACATCTTACAGGTAGAAGAGCTACAACTAACAATGCAATGCAAATGAGAGATATTTCATAAGGAAAAAGCAAGAAAAAGAAAACAGTACACTGATCACAGTTCTGCATTAATTAATTACAACAAAGAAAAAGAATGACAGAAAATAAGCGTCCGCTAAACTAGGCTTCTTCAACAACAATAATTTTTGTCCAAATCCTATTCATTGTATCAATAACAACCAACAGCTAAAGATAGAAGCATGCAAAAGGAAGATGATGAAGAAAACCCTAAAATTACCATAATAATAAGGCACAACATTTTTAATGACAATTGAAATTACCACAAGCAGAATTTAACTTCTCTACCTTTAACCCAGTGGCACTTATCTTTTCAGCTAGCTGATCAACAGCGACATTACTTGGAGCGCAGACCAGAACCTGATAAGAGAATGAAATATCAGAACCGCAGACAAAATAAAAGATGCAGTAGAAGAACCTCATTTAAGTTCTTACCTGTCCCTGACCCTGTTTAGCCATGTGATATAAAATGGCAGCAGAAGTTACAGTTTTTCCGGTGCCAGGGGGCCCTTGAATCAAGCTTATAGGCTTCTGAAGAACACTCTTTACAGCAAAAACCTGTCCAACAAAAGACTGTCAACACAATTTGATGCAAAAACAGTTATTTAACAAAAATCATATGAAGCCAAGCAAATGCCAAAACAGCCATACTTGAGATGCATTCAATTCTGGCAGACCAGGTGCACCAAAACGACGAGGCAGTGCATTACGAACCATCTGAACCTCAACCTCGTGGCCTAGCAGGTGGTGGTAAATATATCTGAAAGAAATAAACAGATTAATTTATTTGGAAGGGACTAGCAATTCAAGTTCAACAGATGCATGACCTTTGGGATAAATAACACAAAGTTTTGAATGCAGACAGACAGCAGAAGTGAAAGTGACCAACTCTGCCTTTAATAAAGACAGAATAAAAGCAAAGAAGCCATGCCTGCATCTAACTGAACAGAATAAATTTTTTAGGCTAAAGACTTAATTTGATACAGAAGCATATTTCAACCCATGCCTGACCTACATCTAACCAATCTTAAAATATGCATAAGAAACTGTAACCAAAAAATTGTACTAAGTATAGACCCTCAAAAGCATCGTGTAATATTGCAAGACAACCAATTAATAGCCCATTCTTTTCAAATATTTTTTTAAAAAAAAAGTCCTTACTGATTCACTAAAAATGCTACCATAGAACATGAACAAAAAGAAAACATTAACACATCAAACTGGCAACAAAAAACATAGGACAATATCTGCTTTGAAAATAAAGAATAACTAGCAAACCCACAGAAAACAAAGTCAGATAACCTACCCACTAACACTTGTTTCATCGACAGCAAAAGTTTTCAATGCCCCCTGCATCCGATCAAAGCTTGTACTCTTCCAGACAAAATCAACACTGAACCCATGGCTCACATCAACAGGAACTCCCTGCACCAAAATAACAATAAGCATCAATTTCTAATTACCTCCCGAAAGCCACAATGAACCAATAAAACAAAGAAACATCAAAACTACCTGACTAGCACGGAGCTCAAGCGCGACCTCCTCTTGTGCTGTTAGCTTGATCTGTAACAAGAGGAAGATAACTTTTAAGTATGTTTCTCAGAGGTACACCAAATGCATAAACCTTATTGAGGAATATAAGAAAATATTATCAGGTTTTCCACAAACAACACAGAATCAATGTCACATAAGGCATACATCAAAACTAGAATTAAATGGGCAAGCTCATAAAGGACACATACCACATGCCCAACAGCCTGCCATGCTGGGTGGGCAGCATCTCCTGAATAACGCAGTCGCAACTCATCACCAGGTACTAGACGCAGCTCATTGTCTTCCTACAGCACCAAAAAATCAGGTTTAACATTTATAAACTTTAAAAAAAAAAAAAAGACATTGGCATTGGTGGGGTAGTAATAAACGAAGAACATAATTATGTAATGGAATAAATTCAGAGAAAATGATCAATAAACCACTGCAGGAAAGCACCTTTGGAAAGACAATATGCAATTTGTTTCTTGTTTAACCCAATATCCCATCGAACAGTAACATTGTCCTTGCTTTGAGATTCTTTCATCATCTGTCAAAAAACAAAATTTTGATTTAGACATGAACATTACATTAAAAAATATAGTGAGAACATGATGATACATACTTTATCATAGTCGGCTTCAAGCTTAATAAGTGGTGCAAAAACATTTTGATACTGCAAAGGAAGTCATCAACTTATTATTGCAAAGGAAAGACGTAATTTCTTGCCTTTTAACAATAATAAACGAAAGCAAAGCAAAATAGTGCAATTATTGCAAAAGTGGGCACCTGATATGCATCTCCAGACTTCAAAGCAATGGGCTGAGGTTCATCATCTACGCCAGACTTCTCAAGATCTTCAAGGGAGGCATCAGGATTTGTCTTCCAAAGCTCTTCTACCTTGTTAATCTGTTGAGCGCTTATTTGTCGCGCCCTTAGCTGTTCTTGCTCAGATGGGATCTGTCAAAGTGATATGTATTAGGAAGTCCTCAAATCAATAGGTCACTGTTGCGAGATAAAAGAAACACCAACCTTAACCAGCCACTGCAAAAAGCACCTATCATCAATAAGGGGACACCACTGACTCAAGTCCCAATTCATGTCCTTCAAAGCATTAACATTCAAACAAGGTTCTCTACAAAGAAGAACGACAACACTCTCTGCCTTAGCAGATATAAAACCAAGAAGGAAAACATTTCTGCATCCACAGTTGTAGCATTCAAGAATTGTTTCTCCCAAAGGACTATCCTTATGAAGGCAGACTTCCTTGTGTTTAGCTCGTACCTAAAAAGGAACAAAAAAACAAACTCAGCAATAATCAGTATCCAGTGACTATCCCGAACTAGATAATCCAGTACACTTGTCAGCATACACGATCAGTAATCTTAGCTAACATATATATATATATTTTTACTAAAAGCAACTCAAATGCAATAGTGGTTTGAGCATACAAACATATGCACAACAAACTATGGCAAGTTCACAACTAGATAGGAACTTTCTCAAACACTGTAACACCATGGCTACATGAAAGTACTTTTCCAAACAGAGTAACAAAGTACATTATGAAAACCTACTCCGTCCAAACATCCAATTTATTCCCAGTTCTGTTAAGTCCATTTTCCCACAGAATTATCCCTAGACTGAAGTAACCAGCAAACAATTGTTTTTTGGTTCATGTATAAAAACATTTTAGACTATTAGATTGCTGTTTCAGCTGTCAGGTCTTCTGTGTTCAAGATTGCAAGGTATGTTGTACAAGGAAAGAAAAAACAAACAAGGATGCCATATTGCAAAACCAGTATATGCGACAAACCTACCACGACTATGAAAGATAGATATCATCAAGCTACAAGTAGATATGACAAAAGCATAAGAAAAGCACAGGTGTCCTTAACAGGGGCAACAACCAACACTGGTCTCAACATGTAAGAGAATACAAAAAGAAAAAAAAACTAATTCCTAGAGTGAAACAATAGGGTAATCATGTTAGTATTCCAACATGAAAAAAGGTCTGTCTCACGGTATCTGGATGAAGGGCTGGCTTCTGATTGCCTTCTATTATCCCTTTTCTTCAACAACAATCAACTCAGGTCCCACAGAATCATGTACTAGCCATAATCGAACATAAAGATCTGTCTGAAGGTAGTAAAAGGAATGTCCAATTTCTGATTGCCTTATAAGCAAACCCTTTTATTTAAGAAAAAACAGTTTTTCTCAGTATCAAGTATCAACATCATGAGAATAATACTAGATGCAGCGGTGCCTAACAACATCAAAGAAATGAAGGAAAAAAAAAATACCTTCAATTAAGTCAAGTGAAACTCTCTCATTTTAATCTCAGAATAGCCTAAAAGAGGAAGGGGAGTCACTGGATGATGCCATCATTTCATGAACTTTTTCATGCATAACTGAAATTTCATTGTTGAGTCAAAATCTATAGCAGAATTACGTAGTTTAAACCTTCAATACTGTATCCATTTACTTGGTAGGTAAATCTAACCACTTAAAATTATCATGAACAGTTATACGAATCATATCCTTTCTTAATCTACATGCACTTATATTAAGCTCAAAAATGTTAGAAAGTCAAAACTCTAAAATAAAAGCACAATTCCTGCTTGATGCACTATCTCCCTAACATGCATTCCATATGTCAACTTAAGTCCACAACATTCAAATCTACACCGATGAAATATCCACTAAAAACTTAATCAGCATTAAAAAAAAGAAACCGAATAAAGGGAGAAAACTCACGAGATGATTAACAATATGCGAGCCCGATGTATTTCCTCTTGAATTACAAAACCACTTCCTACACGAAGGTACATTACAGCGAACCACGCAAGCCGGGTTTGAAACCCCACAATACCGACAAGAGTGCTCGGCGAAATCCCCTTTGCCGTATTCATAACCGCCATCCTCATTCCCAACTGTCTCCTCAAAATTCAATCCACTAATCCCCGTCGCCAACGCATCAACCACGGCCCCACTATTGCTATTGCTGTTGTTATTGCTCGTTGCGCCCCGGCCAGCGCCTTTTAAAGCGGTAGAGGGAGAAGAGCAGGCAGCAGTGTCCAAGTGGTGGTCATAGCCGGAGCGATCGGCGGCAGTGGCTTCGGAGGGTGATGGCCAAGAACGAATCGGGTCTGGGAAGTCCGTGTATCCGAAATCGGACTCGACTTGGGTGTTGAATTCGAGGAAAGTGTAAGCGTCGGTGGCTGGGTCAGGTTGCGAGGCTGTCTCGGATTGAGAATCCATAGAAGGATAATTTCAGTGCCGAGGCCTTATTTTGAATATTAGGGTTAAGGTTCAGAATTACAAAAAAAAAAAAAAAAATGGTACTTAGATAGAGGACCTTAGAAAGAATGAGGTGAAATTTGTGTTTAATGCTGGACTTTGCTCTGGAGGGTGTGTATAAGCGCCGTGGAGGGCGAAGATCGAGCGCGTGGAAGAAAACACTTATGTAACGGACAACATTCTACACGCACATGTCACGCTCGTTTCCATTGAGTGAGGTGAACGGAATACTGCGTGAGAATGGTTTTACGTAAAATTAAATGGACACTTGGGAGAGATGTTTCAGGCTTTCGGCCTTTCTGAGCTTTATGCGCCTGTAATTTAGGTTGTATGATTTCCCTCTACAAATTATCAAACAAATTAGTAGCTTCAACATCAATCCATCTTTTTCTAATTTATTTTTTTTTTACATTTAAAAATTTCACTTTTTTAATCCATTTTTCAATTTTATTTATTTATGTTGACATTTAAATTTTATTTTTAAATAAATGGATATGATATCTAAATGAATAAATGTAATATTAATTATACATATATATATATATACACACACACATGTATGCGATTGTCATCGGTGACAAATTATAGCAAGTTTGCTTTAAAATTTAGCATTGAATTGAAAATTATTCACGCTTTTCTGAGTTGGTAACACCATAATTTTTAACTTCTTTATTTACCATACCTATTTATTGTTTAATCCGACGGAAAAGTTTTATCCAAGTTTTTCATAAAAGCTTTTGAAAATTTTCATTTAATTGAAATAAAGCAAAACTGATAAATTGGTAAAACTTATATATTAAATTAATTTAGTTTTGTATTCAAATAATATTAAATAAAATAAAACTCTCAATCCTTAATATATGTTTCAATAAATTAATTTTTCGTTGAAATATTTGTCGAAATAATTAAAAGAGAAGAAAAATTTGTTGGAGTAATAACAAAAACATATGCGTTTATCTATATATAATAATTCAAAAAACATTTTGATTTTTAATTAATTAAAAAACTATTGTAATTAACTTATGAAAAATTGAAAACACCTTACCTTAATATACGAACAAATCAGTCGCAATTTAGCACTTAATTGATGATAAAAGGGGAAAATTGAGGCAAACAATTCAAAACGAAGCACATTTAACAGTAATAATAACAAAGAAACAGTGCTCGAGACTTGAGGCGAGACTTAGATATTGTAATATCGAATATAACGTAATTATATCGATATGATATGAATAAAAATAAATATAATATCGTAAAATATAAAAAATAAATATTTAAATATTTTTAAATTTATAAAATATAAATTATTAATATATTAAAATTTTAAATATAATTAAGACATAAAAATATAAAAAATACATGAATTATGAAACTTTCAACTTGTCTATTCCTTTTTTTTTTTTTTTTCAATCTACAGGGAAGGTTCCATTCTCTCTTGCTTCCTCCGATCTATATTCGACGGATGGTTACCGCTTGCCATAACCGTATAAGTTTACTTTTGGTTAGAGTAGCCCGTTGAGTGTTTTGCCGCTAAGAAAAAGATTTGTGCTTTGATATTTGGTGAAAATTAGGGGAACGGGTCTGGAAAGCGCAAAGGTAGACGATCGAAGATCGGATCGGTTCGGAACGCGCGAGGGCACTGTCTCGAATTTTTTACGCCTCGCTGTCCTTCCACATTTCTCATTCGTATGGGCGTCGATACATTCGGACCTATTGGAGGCTGGCTTATTGACCAGGCGCATTCAAAAAACCTTAAAAGCTTACCTCATAAATTTTGGTTTCAGATAATAAACCTTAAAAGCCCAACTATAGAACTTGGTAAAATTAATCCTACATGCATTAGCCAATAATAATATTGCAAAATTTACGTATTGTTTTATCTCAGTTTTCAATTTTTAAATATTAAGTAAAGGAATGAAAGGTGAACATCGATTACGATTAGTTTAAAATATTAAAAAAATCTCTGAATTATTTAATATTTTTATTATACAAATAAATTTTTATTTGACTTTTATCAAAATAAAGTATTTATTTCAAATAAATATTGATTTTATTTTAAGGTTTAATTTAAGTATAAATTAAAAGTTAAAGATTTATTTATATACAAATTAAAAGTTAAAAATTATCTAAATATAATTAAATATAAAAATTTATCTAAATAAAATAGTAAAGTTCATGATTTTTTTTTTTAATTTTAGCCTTACAATTATATTAAGTTGTTAACCTCATAAGTGAATTAAACGACACGTCTTACTAAGGTTTAAGTCATGTCTTATTGACATTTATGTTTAACATTATGCTTTACAGTTTAGACAGTTACGCAATAGACGAACTTTTTTTTTTTCCTTCTATAATTAAGAAAGGGTTGCATCTTTCCCACAGAACCTCTATAATGGAAGAAAAGTATTGATGAATTTGGCATTTTTAAGTCCTATTTATGTCTATGTCTTGGAAACATATTCGGGTGAGTCAAATAAGGAAAATTCCCAAAAACTTGAAAGTATACTTGAACTTCAAATTCTCACTTAGAAATAATGATTCCACCACGCAACTTTTCCAACTCCATAAAAAAGAGATCTTAAAAATAAAGTTCTTTCTTGGGCTTTTAGTTACTGTTGTTGGATGGTTATAATCCTAGAGATGATTCAGAAAAATCTTTTGTAGCCTTCTTGGAACCTTCCTTGACTCTCCATTATAATTAAGAGATGTGATCTTATCAACTATATCTCAAGCTTCATCATTTTTTTTTCTTGTTTTCCTGCATCAGTGTGGATGCATTTATGGGTTGCCATGTAATAAAGAAGTGATTAATCAAGAATCATATATCTTTGGATAATATTTTTGTTTGTTTTCTTGTACAAAAGGAACTAAATTCTTTCGAGCTATGAAGCTTCCTAGGAATGAGTAAACTCGTATTTTTGTCAAAGCTTACACGATTATATACATAAATTTTGTTGCAAGTTGCAGTAACAAGACCGACAACAGCAAGGGAAAAAAATGCGGCATTGGCACGTGTCTTTCTTATCATTCTGCTGCTTCTTCTTGTTCTTGTTTTTCTTCCTCTTTTTATTGACTTTTAATGATGAAATCTCTGCAACAAGCACATTTTCTGTTGATATAATCGACAAAACCTGTAAAACCTGTTCAGACAAATCTACTGTCTTCAACTACACTTTCTGCTTGGCATCTCTCCAGGAAATTCCTGTCAGCCATATGACAAACCTTCAAGGTCTAGCAATAGTTGCGATGGAGCTAGCTTTACAAAATGCGACCAACACACTTTCAGTCATAAAAGAGTTACTGAACAACAAAACTTTGGGTCCTTTTTCTTCGGCTTGTTTGAGGGACTGCTCTCTGCTCTACTCCAATGGGGTTGGTACTCTGGTGGATACTATCGGAGCATTTTTGACAGGGCAGTATGTAAATGCTGGTGCTTGGATGACTGCAGTCATGGAAGGAACTACAACGTGTGAGGAAGGGTTTCTAAATATGGAAGAAGTGTCGCCATTGACAAAACAGAATTACAGTCTTTTCCAGTTATGTGATGTTGCCTTATGCATCACGAACTTGCTTGCCTCAGATGTATATCTTCTTAAATCTTAATTTTTTTTTTAATTTTGTGATAGAAACATTTTACAGTATACGTTTATGTCTTGTATTGAACTCAAAATTTTCCCCTTTTCTTGGCTGATTTTATGGTGCTCAATCCACATTTTTTTTTTCGACTTTTGGTAAATCTTCTATGCATGGTTCTGCCTAAGGCCAAGTATTTTCATTCACTTTGAGAAATAAGATATTGAAACAAAATGAAGCAAGAAAATGAATCTAATCTGTTCGAACCTTAATCTTTATTTTCCTAAGAAACTCTTAAAAGATTCAAATAGAAAATAATGAAACTGGAAAAATACTATTCAGAGATGGAAATAATAAAAAAAACCTAGCACTTGAAGCCATTGAATTAAAAATTCTTCTGAAATGTTATAAATGTATTCAATATTATACAAGGAAAATGGAATACCTTGAAACCTTTATTTTTGTTTCTGCTTCCTCCAACGATTACAAATTCCACTAACAAAGGAACCCAAATTTTTTAAGCACTGGTTAAAAGAATTTATATTTGTGAAGCATCAAGCCCTTCTTCAGCATCTTCCTCTTCCTTGCTCTTAGGATCATGGTTCTCATGATTTGAGCTCAACAACAACTGATGATCGCAGGCTGTATTACTACCAGCACTTTTTACCAGCGAAAGCTGATCCATCACAATTGCATTTCTTTTGTAGTTCCACACTAGCATCGATATATAGTCCTGTGGTGAAACAAGACCCTGCTCTTGAATGCAACTTCTTTGCTCTTCCAGAGTTTTTGGATCATCAAGCCTTATATATTCAAGTAATGCCCTCTCGTGATCAGGCCTCCAATTGCTAGGGAAGGGCGTATAATCAGTCTCAGGTATAAGAGACATCCTTGTATACTGAAGCCCATCAATTGACTCAACAAGACCCATTCTCAGCAGATTCTGGTACTCAGGTGATTGTCCTTTCCTCTCCTTCAGAGGACGGCTCAGATTTCGAGCACCAATTTTGTAAACCTTTGCTCGTGAACGAAGTTTGTACTTTGCAGCATAGAGCTTTGCAAGTGAACCCCTAATGATGTAAGAACAAAAATTAACAACTTTCTTTCGATTGTCTGCAAATCTATACCACTCAACCATTGTTGATAAGAATTTGTTCATCTGGGCATTGGTGTGAGCTTGAGTAGCATGAAACATTCTAAAACATGGTTGTGGGTCAGGTTCCCTATCACCCTTAAGAAAGTTTAACTTCCTAAATTGCTTGATGCATTGTTTCAAGCTTGCCGTGACTGACAAAAGAGTGCCAACACCTTTCTCGCTAATAATCTTACCACCAGTTGCTGTGTACCGAAGAGTTGGATACACCACTCTCCGACAAAGTACATGGTCAAGAAACATTATACCTTTAGTTATGTGTTCAATTGGGAGGCTCTCATTATCAAGTTTGATCATATATTTCTGATCACAAAACTCAATTAACTGTTTTCTCAGCGTTGCTGCATCTGCCCTCGGTCCACGGATACCAATCAAAATGTGACCTCCATAGCGAACATAATCCATTTTCCGAGTCTTATCTGGCCCACTTGTTGGCACAAATTCTGGCCAAGATGTGTTCCCCTGTTCTGCTTCCCCTTCAGGACTATTCCATATGACATCGCTCTTTGATGGACGATAGAACTCTTTGATCTTACCTTCCATCCACTGGTCCAATTCATCAAGACATATATTAGCCAAAAGGGGACTAAGAATCCCACAATGCCCCCACGAAGGAAGTTTCTCTGCCTCCTCTGGAGCAAAACCAAAAAAAGTCTCCAACCAATAAGGATCAGGCTTTGGCTCATCCTCAGCCAAAACCTTCTTCTTCTGATACTTTCTCTTTTTCTTTTTCTTCTTTTCGCCCCCATCAACCGGACTAGTTATCACAGGTGTAACTAATGCCATCTTGATTAAATCAATAACCTTCTTATCCCTCAGATCCCTCAACAAAGCACTCATCACTAGCCCCACCTTCAATCCATCCAAAATTGCACTCAAATCGCCCTTTATATACCATAAATAACCCGCAAAACTTCTCCTAATCACCCTCAACACAGTATGCGCACTCCTTCCTGGCCTAAAAGCGAATGACTTCTGTGAGAACCGAGCCTCATATATTGGCTCCAGCATCATAAACAAAACCTCTTGCACCAACTTATCTTGAAATGGGGCAGGTTGAGTTGTAGTTAAAATCGCCTTAATCTTCCTCTTCGACAAAGATTCATAATCTGTCTTGTCTTTAGGTGACTTTATAAAGAATTCTAACCTGGCACCCCACTTAAACCTATTATCAAGAACAGCATTTCTTAAGGCTAACAAATCTTCCAATGCAGACCTAGTGATCGAACTACGGGGCATATATGATCCTGTTTCATCTGCACAAACTTTCTGATAAGCCAATACCCAGAATTCGAACCTACGAAGATAAGAGGTCAAATTGGTGACTATCCTATCAGGTTCTCTAAAATTCTCAATCCACATTTGCGAACAAACTGATACACCATCTTCTTTCATTAGGTTTGCAGGGTCATCAGGATCCGGTACACGCTGTTGCACCGACGTAAATGAAAATAAGCGAAATACAGCAAACCCATTAGCTGTACGGGTAAAGGGATTAAATTGGGAGTGAAAAAGGGTGCTTTTGATGGGTATAACACTGGGAGTTCCGAGAATTTGATGGGCAAAAATGGAGAGTCCTCGATGCATTTGGGGATAATGAAACGACGCTAGTAACTCATGTTATTCTCAGGTTTGTAATTAAATAACAATACAGACGAGAAGATTTACACACGGAATTGGAGAATATGCAAAAGTAAGGAAAATTAGAGAAAAATTTGAAGATTTAAAGAATGGAGATGATAATCTAAAGAAGATTTTGAGTTCTTACTCGAAAGAATTGAAGAGCCCCAAATAAAATCCTTCCTTTTCTCCTGGCAGCTGAGTGGCTTTGGATTTTGAGTAAACCCTTGCTAAAACCCTGCCCTCGCTTTCTTTGGATGTCGCCTACTGCCCCTCGTTTTTGTGGTAATTACATATTTGTCTCTTCCCTTTTTTATGCCCTGTTTGGCCACACAATATAAGTTTTTCTTTTTCCTTCTTTTAATATTTATATTTATATATATATAT
>JBBYHK010000023.1:16074698-16093928 GCA_038382065.1 Adansonia grandidieri | reverse complement strand
TATATATATATATTGAAGAAAATGAGCTTTTCAAGTCAGATGGTCTATCCTTCCTTCAATGAGAAAGGTAAGCTGCCATATTAGACTAAAACACTGAATTTTTTACATTATAGCCCTTATTTTCAAGGGGCAAATTCAAACAAACTTGCTATCTATGAGAAAAAATATAACCCATCTCTTTCAACTTATCTTTATAGACAACAATGTCAATGGCTGGTTTGAACATAATCTAATTAGCTTATAAGAGTTGGACTCATTCAAATTTATCTTTTAAATCTGTCCGCTGCTCCAACTTCTTCTTAACTGTACTGGTTTCATCACCATCTGCATCTTCATGGAGGAGGCTCAAATGGTCGAACTGCAAACAAGAGGTTAGTTACCCAGCAAGCCATGCTAATCTATTTTCTTGTTGAGACTCGAAGAATTTCGAGGAACATGAGTTTTTATTCCAAATTGATTTCTATTTTATAATGATACTTAACTGTCCAACTTTCTTTGCTGTTGAGTTCAAAGCATAGTTGCCAAAGTGAACTGGAAAATTTAATTCCTGGTGTTTTGATTAATTTAGTACTTACTAAAGTTAATTATAAATTGACATTAAGTGGGCCTCTCAAATATAACATGTAATAAGTGAAGCGAAAACTTCAGTATTCATTTCCCTGTATCATGTTTTGAGGGCAAATTAATTCAGTCTTATGCTCTGCTTTTAACTGCAGATTTCCTAAATTTACTGTTCTAGCTTTGATTTTGTAATAGTTCTTCAACAGAACCGATGTTCTTTTTTTTTTTTTTTTTTTTCTTTCTTAAGCTGTTGATGACAGTGATCTAAACTCAGATAAAGACATTCCTTTTACGAATCAACTTCAATCTCCAAGACTCAAACGTTACAAGTGGTGGATTCGTGTAATCATTTACATTCTTTTTCTTCTTGCTGGGCAATCAGTAGCAACTCTGCTGGGAAGATTATACTATGACAAAGGTGGGAATAGCAAATGGATGGCAACATTTGTTCAATCAGCTGGTTTCCCAATTCTACTTCCCCTCCTGTTTTTCTTTTCACAATCTGCAAAGTCAACCCCCATTAGTTCCTCCATGACGAGCCAACCAAAGACTTCGACCCTTGTTTTTCTCTACGCTGCCTTTGGCTTACTCTTGACAGGTGATAACCTGATGTATTCGTATGGCCTTTTATACCTTCCGGTCTCTACATATTCTCTACTTTGCGCAACTCAGTTGGCCTTCAATGCTGTCTTCTCGTTCTTCCTTAACTCCCAAAAGTTCACTCCTCCTATTCTCAACTCTATAATCCTCCTTACCATCTCAGCTGCCCTCCTAGCAGTCAATGCAGACTCCGAAAAAGCCTCAACAGTCTCTAAACGGAAGTATGCAATTGGATTCCTAAGCACTGTTGGGGCATCCGCGACCTACTCTTTATACCTTTCCCTGGTGCAATTGTCTTTCGAAAAGGTTACCAAAAGAGAGACCTTCTCAGATGTCCTTGATATGCAAATCTACCCTTCATTCGTCGCCACCTGTGGCTGTGTAGTTGGGTTATTTGCAAGCGGGGAATGGAGAAGTTTGTCCCAGGAAATGAAGGAATACAGGGAAGGAAAGGTAGCCTATCTGATGACTTTGATTTGGACAGCCGTGGCATGGCAGGTTTCATCGATAGGTTTGCTGGGTTTGATATTTGAAGTATCTTCACTGTTCTCCAATGTCATTAGTACATTGAGTTTGCCTGTTATACCCATTCTGGCTGTGATATTCTTCCATGATAAGATGGATGGAGTTAAGGCGATGGCTATGCTGTTGGCCATCTGGGGTTTTCTTTCATACATCTATCAGCACTATTTGGACGATTCTAAATCCAAGTTGAAGAAGGCAAATTCTAGTGAGGTTTCCTTGGGTCTTAGAGATCAGGTCTAAGGATTTCAATAATGCTGGCAGCCATTGAATTTGAGTCTACAAGAGCTCGAACGTTGATTTCTTCCTGTAGTCTAGCATGGAAGTATATCTAAATTGGTCGAATGAGCAGATTTTCAATTGTGACGTTTTCGATCTTATTTAGTATTTGCATACATAACAAATATTATTATAATTAATTATAATAAATATTAATTATATTAAAAAATTTAAATTACGAAATAATGATCATGACCTCTTACGACAATTATTTAAATCTCATTGTGTCTATAAAATTAAAAATTTTGTTTTTTCTCCCACAAAATTCATGAAAAAAAAATTTAAACAGAACGAATTAATGGTTTTAACTTAAAGTTACTTTGGGCACACCCTTACTCGGTTTCGGTGTTTAGCGAAATGGCTTTAATATCCTGCCTCCAATAACGGAAAGGGGCAATAATGGCATTCCGATAAGAATCGAACAAAATTGGGGAAAAAAAAAAGTGAAAAAGATAAAGATGCCATCTTTTCATGACTGGAAATAGCAAAAAATGAGTTATTTTTCCCAACCTTAATCTCTTCCTCTACGTTTTCACAAAATCGTTATTTTTACTCTATTACTGTAACATAAAAATCAAGCTCGCAATCAAAATCCTTACTAGAAAATTGTAAGTGCTTGATTCAATTTTTTTTCGTGCGATCTAAGCTAGAAATTGTATATATTTTTAAAGTATTGCATTGGTTTTGACTTTACTTGCAAAGTTAAGTGGAAATTTTGTTTATTATTCCCGTTTACGTTGCATAAATGAGATGATTTCATTGAGCAATTATTTGGGATTTGATGGTACCATGAATTCAGAGAACCGAGTTTTGATTCCTCAGAAAACCCAGGAAAAAAAACCCCTTGAATTTTTGTTTCTTTACTGTTTAAAACTACAAGTGAAAGTGATCTATAAATTTCATTAGGTCGCCAGAAGTTTATAATTATAATCCTAAAAATTTAATCCTTTTTTCTTTTTGTATATAAAAGAAGCTAAATTTTTTCCTGCTTTTTTTTTTTCAGAAAAAATTTTGTAAAATAGTTTTATTATTATTGGTTTTTCGGTTAACCATTTTTCAATTATTCATGCAATTTGTTGGTTCATTTATTGATATAAAGTGTAAAAAAATGTGGGTTTCCTCTTTTTTTTTTAAGGTTATTTACAAGTTGATGAGATAGGATACTTATTCAGGATCAACAAAGATCATTGTTCAGGATGGCCTGTAAAGGATGCTTAGAATGCTTGTTGAAGCTCTTGAACTTGTTGATGACTCTTGTTGGTTTGGCAATGGTTGGATATGGGATCTACTTGTTTGTTGAGTACAAAAGAGCTGCTGATACTGCCATGCTTTTGTCACCTGTGGGCAGTGATCTAAATTTGATACAGCTCGGCCGGCCCATGCTGATGACTGTGTCTCTTTCGTCTAGCATTTTTGATAATCTGCCAAAAGCATGGTATGGGTTTTCAACATTTGCTTATAGTTTGATATGTTGTTTTTTATTTCTTTATTAGCGTAGCAATGCTTGCATTATTTGAATTAAAAATGTGGTTGTGTAGAATTTGTAATATTCCCCTTTTCTTTAGTGAGATTTTTATATGTAATATAACTTTGACATACCGCCCTTGAATTCGAGTCATACTAGCTTGAATGACTTCTGCTTCCAAGATCCCCCTGATGCTCACAGCTGGGGTCGTATTACTTGTTTTACACTGGTACCCAATGGTTTGGAGGCAACTAGTATTTGGAATGTCAATTCGTGTTTCCTTGTACCAATGCTAATCTTGACATTTCCAAAAGGATAGCTGATCGTTAGAACAGTTCCAGGGCAGCGATATAGCATCGCTAACCATTCTTTTTATCTGGGTTTTCTGTAACTCATGCAAGAAAGAGTTCAAGCGTGCTTTGATTATTTTGGGTTGATCTTGACTCAAAGTTCAAGGCCAGCTAATCTGAGCTTGAGCAGCTGTAATTTGTGTGTCATCTTCTATCACATTTTATGTTTTCTAGTTCATGACATGTCAACCATTTGTGTTCTAATGGTCATGTGTATTGCTGAAGGATCTTATGCTGATTTTTAGATGTATTTGTACTTGCTTCTGAACATATGAATTTCAGTAGGAATTCAAGTGCTTATTTTGAGTTTAACTGTCCAATTTCTGTTCCACTTACAGTTGCTATATAAATTTTCTGTTTGTTCTCTTGTGTTGTAACAGTCCAATTTCTAATTTTGCAGGTTTATATATTTATTTATTGGAGTAGGTGTGGTTCTCTTTGTTATATCTTGTTTTGGTTGTATTGGAGCTGTAACGCGGAATTTATGCTGTTTGACTTGTGTATCCTAAATCCTAAGTACTTGTTTGATGTTTTCCAATGTGGGAATTATATTATTGATATCATGTAACATCCTAACAACATTATAATCTAGTAGTTCATAAATAGCAATATTTTAATCCCCATTCTTTTCCAAACATTTTTCCTCTCTTTCATGATTATTGATTTCCTTAAGGTAACATAGTATTCAGTGTTGGTGATCTTGTTGATCTTGGTGGAGCTGGGATGTGCAGCTTTCATATTCTTTGACAAAAGCTGGAAAGAGGTAACTTTTGTGTACTTTTTGGTCCCCTCTTCCCCCTTGTTTAATTGAAGGTAGTGTGCTTGGTTATCTAATTAGTGCTAATTTCTTTAGGAACTTCCTACGGATAAAACAGGAGATTTTGATATGATATATCAATTTCTGAAAGAAAACTGGAGTATTGTCAAATGGGTAGCTCTTGGAATTGTTATCTTAGAGGTAAGTGTAATGTGACGGTCGTCCTAATCCTGATGACTTAAAGATCACTTCATATTCATGCACGACCGCGTCCATTCATGTGCAAAAAAGTGAGCAGCAATCTGATAGACTGAGAGTAGTTAAATAAATGAAGTTACTTTCTAATACATGGATTTCCCCTTTGATTCCTATTCATTTAGAACATCCAAATTGCATTTTTTTAATTCGCAGTACTTGCAATATGTTTATTTGTAGTTTCCTTTAGCTTTGGGAAATATGGTAGGATTCTTTGGGATAGCAATGCCCATTATAGTCTTGGACTCCTTATTCTTACTGAGCGTATATGATTGGCCTTGGATGTTTACTTGTTTTGCAAATACATCCAGCATGCAAAAAGAGATATGATCTTATTTAAAGTCCATAATCAAATCTTAGAGTTGAAAAGCATTCAATGTAATCGTGCTAAAGGGAAGTTGTTAAACTTCGTCAACTATCCCATTAATGGGAAATCTTGCGTGTTCTTTCTTTTCAGCATAGATTATGGTCAAGCTTACTGTATATGACATTATTTTAGTCCTAGATAACTTTCAGAAGACTGTCGTTTGGGGAAAACTGTTGCATTATGATTCACCACTACAAAGTTAGTTGATAAATCGCATTAGGCCAGAAACAGGATGATGATGTCCTTTATGACTTTGTTTTCTTTGGATGATAATGGCATGGAAATTAATGGATGAAATTCAGATAGTTATCGCTTTGAACTACAAGTGACTTTACTTTGATGCTGCTTATGAATCAAAAAAAAGCCTTGAATCAGTGAAAAATGACACTGATTTCTCTCTTAGATAACGTCTAGGCTGTTATAATTTCTCTGGGCATCAATACTACTGATTTGGGTGCGAAATCAACTTTAACTTGCAGGCTCTTATTTTCTTATTAGCCCTAATGGTTAGGGCTGCCAATAAACCTGCTGATTATGACAGTGATGATGAGTTCATCGCACCAAGGCAACAAATCAGACAGCCTTTGATCAACAGGCCACCACTTCCAGCTACAGGTGTACCTGTTGCCGGCAGCCTTGAACAACGGCCCAGTAGAAATGATGCTTGGAGTACACGTATGAGGGAAAAGGTGCTTTCTGTTCCATTAATTCCTTTTCTTTGATAGAGGCATATGGTTGTCCTGTCTGGTAAATTTTTGCTTGGACCAATTCTTAGTTCTTACATTGTACCTTTGTTTTCTTGGGACTTCAAATCTTGATATTGAATCAAGTAATCTACTAGACATCAAGGATTTACGATTATCATGTAAATTTGTATACTAAATTCTTGAATCAAATGTTTAATTTACTAAATGAATGTTGTTTATATAGCTGATATTTCCTACCTTATAAAAGGGAAAATCTTTAAAATACTAGTTTCTTTAGGTAAAGTTCTAAACATTTTTGCAATTCTCGATATATATTTGCCACCAAGGTTATTTTCTGGTTGCCTGTGGCCCAAAACCCAACATTTAGTGAATGTTTCTGACTGTTACTCCGATCAGTCAGATTCTCTAATGCCCAAGTGCATAGATTTTACTATATTTGCGTCGTCTGTTGTGGTGCACTCTGATGTAATAGATTACCTTGACTACCTCTTTAGATGGTTAGATAAGACGCGCCCCCTACTCCCAACACCAATGTTACCACCGGTTTGCTTCTATTGCTGCATTTTGTTTGCCTTATTGTTTTCCTTTGTCTCATCCTTTTTTCTCTCAACCTTTTGCCTAGTTTGTTGCTCTAATATAATTTTTCACTGGATGTATATCAGTACGGGCTGGATACCTCTGAGTTCACGTACAACCCTTCGGAGTCAAGTAGGCATCAGCAGGTGGTGCCGCAACCAGCAGAAGAAAGTAGCCGTTGCACCATCCTTTAATGATAACCTGAGTTCTGTGGAAATCTTGATTTGGTTGGCTTCTGAAGGTGACTACATTGATGATGGAGTGACAGCTTCGGATTTTTCAGATGACGGTCTTATCTTTTTTCATGTTGAGTTTTTGTACAATAATACACAATTTACAGGAGCCTTACATATGTTTTCTAAATGCAGTCATTTTCTGTGTAAAATTGGACTGGCACAATAGGGACCATTAGGGTTTGGCAATGAGTTGAAGCTGTGTAAGCTTTACTACTTCAGCAACAAAATGTTTTTTTTTCTTGCAATGATGAAGTCATATATGTGAGTACTGAAATTACATATATATTAATATATGTATATATATATATGTATATATTAATGTACAACTTTTTATCTGGAAATATGTTTATGTTAGGAGTTGGTTTTGTCGGAAGATAAGGGCGGGGTATCTTTCCAGTCCAGCAAGCTCAACACTAATAGTTAGGTCGAATTTGGGATAGTATATTTTAAATAAATTCGAGCCAATCTAACTTGGTTTGGATTACTATCAAACTTAATCATGGATACTCTCAAACTTAATCAAATTTAGTCTAATCCATAAATAATTCTATTTTCAACTATACAAACTAATACAAAATCAACTTCACAAACATTTATAGATGTGTACAGTTGATTCAATATTGACTTCTTATGCAATGTTGATGAGACATTAATTAAAGTATTTGGTAGTAGTGGATGAAGATTTCTTTTGTTTTGTTTTTTATAACATTTTCAGGGGAAGGCTGTAAAGAGATATATGATTTTTGTTAAGTGATGGGAAATTTTGGAATAGTGTATTTTAATTCATATGCTTTCTAGCTATGCGTAGCTGCATTTGCTTTTTGATTTTGTGGCCGTGATCACATTAGAAAAAAAAAGTTAAAGGAAGAAGAGAGCTGATGGACAATTAGATTAGTTCTTTCCACAGTTTTTTTAGTAAGAATCATAGTTTTAAAAATATAATCATTGCGCGACATTATTAAATTTACATTTATGACAATTACATATAAATATTTACGATACATGCAATCATGATAACACAATCGCATTCAAGACAAAATTTGTGACTACGAACTATGGTAAAAGGACAGCAAATCGATAGCATCTTTCTACTGCATTTTTTAGCCCTGATTTACTTTATAATAGCTTTTATCTCTCTGGCAAGGTAGCCTTGAGAGAACCTCAACTGATGGTTATTATAGCGATAAATAAAAAGTTGACAATGTAATAAAAAAGAAAAACTATTTGATTAGGACATGAGCTGGCTTGATATGTTCTCCAGCTATAATTTTGTAATATTCTGTGGAAAATAATGGAATCCCTTGACAGTGAAACCTTTAAACATAATTGATGGTGAGGTAGTAGCTGAAATTTCAGATCATAGATATAAAGTATATATTTAATATTATAAAGTCAACTATTTTTTCATAATATTAACGAATCGTTTTTATCATCAAAATGTAAAATAAATTAAAAATAAATTTGAAATATAAAAAATAAGAGTACAAAATGTTTAAAATTTTTTTAAAAAATAACTTTATTTTAAGAAATTACCAAAAGAAAAAAAAAAAAAAAAAACCTTGAAATGGAAGTAAGGAATGCTAATTATTCTCTGCCTTCCTGTTCAGTTATGTCTTCTTCTTTGCATGGCTATTATCAAAAGTTTCCTCAAAATCAACATCCTTAAAGTCACCATATCTTAATTAAAAGGAAAAAAAAAATTTTTTTTTTTTTTAAGTGAAAGAAAGCTGATGGGGCTTTTCAGTTGAAACCCAGAGCTGTCTACCTGCACAAATAGTGCGGTGATCCCACTTATGCGGTCCCTTATGTTACATTCGCTGAGTCAAACATTCAAATATCTAATGTTACATTTTCATGCATAATAACATAGCTTACTTTACATTGATATGTTTTAAGTATGTTGCAGTATAATTTATATGTAATCTGTAAATAAAAGAAATACATGTTGCATGAAACCATCCTACAGCTTTTGTTGATTACCCATTTGACTCAAACTTGTATATTTTAAGTATTCAGTGTCAATCTTCAAATTTCTTTAGTTGGATTGCTACATATTTCAAGTTATATTATTATATTTTTGTAATGGTGGCGTCTAAACTCTAACGAAATCCTGGTTGCTGATGCTATGGTGATCACTTTTTACTACTGTCTTTTTTCTTTTCTGAAATTTATAGTTGCTTGTCTTAGTCAGTGTTTTTGTTTGTCTTAGAACATGTCATCAAGTTTTTTAGCTTTGTTAGGTTTAATTATGTTGGGTTTTCACAAGAGTTAAAAAGTAAGCATTGTTTTTTTTTACCGCTCTCCGAATGGATTTCTTGACCACTGCATTGCTTGAACAGAAAGAATGTTGCATTATTAATTGACTATAATTTTGTTGTATTGAATGTGACATTTTGATTCTTATGGGTCTGGATTTTGGGTTATTACTAAACTTCTTTTCTTGCAAGTTGAGGTTAATGGATGTCTGTTAAACATGGCCATATTTTTGCCTTTTTTTTTTTTTTTTTTTTCATTTTTTTTGTCTGGTCCTAGCATGATTCTTCCTTATGCTCAGCATCAAATAAGCCAATTTTAGGCCTTTGTTTGCAGTTGAGAATTCTATATGTTAATCTCCTAGAACAGTGACAATCATACTCCTACTGCTGCTTCTTCCCTTCTCCAGGTCAAGGACCTGTTCTTTAAAAGCTTACTATTAAAGCTATTGTAGGCTTCATTTACCAGATTTTGATTTATAAAACTATGAAGACTAATAGGGGAAAGCATTCTGAGGTAAGCTTCAGTGCTCCTTGGTTTTTGCTTTTAATCTAAATTTTCAATTCAGATAAAAGCAATGTTTTAATGATTAACTTGGTCAATTGTTTTCGATTTCAGGCCTTTTGGCCATCCCTCGTGATGAAGAAGTGGCTGAATATAAAGCCACAGGTTTATGATTTTAGTGAAGATGAGGTCGACACTGAAACTGAGAGTGAAGATGATGGTATCATCATATCATATTTAACAAAATATCTATTCTTGTACTTTATGATTTTTGATGATATTCTGCAATTTCCATAATCCAGCTTACTCTATTAAAGATTCAAGATGGCGCGGCGGTGAGGATCATGACCATTGCACAATGCAAAACCAATTCGATTGCAGAAGCCAAATTTCAGGCAGTACTTTGTTTCCTTCAGCTGTGCTTTGCCTTGTTAATATGAAAATTCTTATATTATTTGAGCTTAAGGCATATTTCAAGCTCGTCTATGATGTGATGGCCTTGGTTCATAATCAATAATCATACATGTAAACTCTGGATGATACGGAGACAAGGGTTGAAAATTTGATAAGCTATTAAAATATAAGCAATGTCCACATCCATGTACCATGGAGATCAAAATATGACTCTAGTTAAGTTTTTAGTTAATTACTGTGAGTTGCTGGTTTTAATCTAAACTTGTTTCATATGTTTTTGATGTTTCACCATTCAGATTCGCCTTCTAAGGGTTATCAATTAAGATACCAGAGGGAAAAATCAGAAACTCGGTGCGTACAGTACATAAACACAAAGGATGTGAGGTTTGGCTGCAAGAATGCTTATGCTTTGAAGTGCAAGCCTTAAAAGGTGTTGCCGTTTTAATTCTTATTGAAACATATATATATATATATATATATATATATATCATGGTTGCCTATAGGGTGACAATAGGCACTTGGAATGTTGCCGGAAGACTTCCATGTGAGGATCTTGAGATTGATGATTGGCTTTGCACTGAAGAGCCAGCAGATGTTCACATTATTGGGTCAGTATTTCCTTTCCCTGTTGGATCTTACATCATTGTAGTTTTACAAATTTTTTTTAATAAATTCTTTAGAAATTTTAAGCATCATGTGCGTCTGCAATGTTGTACAGCTTCCAGGAGGTAGTCCCTTTGAATGCTGGAAATGTGCTGGGAGCTGAGGATAGCAGGCCAATTCCTAAATGGGAGGCAATCATTCGAAGAACTCTGAACAAATCTTTGGAACCTGAAAGCAAGCACAAATGTTATAGTGCCCCACCTCCGGTTGTAAGGACTTCTTCAGTTGCTGATGTATTATTAGCAGATGAGATAAATGCTCTGCCATTGGAAATGATGTGTGTCGACGAGTATTTGGAGACTGCCAATGGCTATGGCTTTGAAGGACAATATTTGAAGAAAGTTTCTGATGTTGAACAAAATTTACAGCTGAAGAGAATCTATGGTTTCGATTGCGAAACCAAGTTAGACTGGCCTGAATATTTATTAGATGCAACCCCACAACCGCAAGTATTCTCTTCAAACTCCAAATTGCGGAGAGTATGAAGCAGCTCAGCAAGAATTGGCTTTAATCTGGCAGACAATTCCGTCTTCTGCGATCGTCATGATATGGTGTTAGAAGGAAGCAGATTGAAAAGATCACACCATAGCTCTGGAAATCTAGGTTCAATGTGGGTGCAAGAACGGCAGAATCTAGAAGTTGATTCTTTCTCTGAGATATCTGACGAGTTTTCTGAAGAAGAGGATGATGATAATTTTTTATTAGAAGAACCAATGGAGCAACAAGACAATGATAAAGGAACGTCACCTCCAAAGTATTTGCGAATAGTTAGCAAGCAGATGGTTGGAATCTACATATCTGTTTGGGTGCGAAAGAGGCTGAGGAGACATGTAAACAATTTGAAAGTCTCTCCTGTTGGAGTTGGTCTTATGGGCTACATGGGAAACAAGGTAATAGCTATTCTTCTCTTCTAGGGGTGGCTTAGGCCTCTTAGAGATGTTTTTGGTGCCTCAACTCAATTATGGGTTTATATACCATATTAAATTCTCCACCTTACAAATTAAAATTTTAAATTCAGGTTTAAATTTCTTTAACTTTGTATTAAAAGTTAGGTTTTTTTACCCGTTCTATGCCGATTTCATTGAGTATCTCTGAAGAAGGATTTCAAAATTACCACGTTGCTTGCCTTTTGTACTTTTATATACCCTATTACTTTCTACTTTACAAGCTAGCTTTTGAGACATTGAGCTTCTTTTGGTTTGTTTTTGGATTTGATGAAATCCATGCCTCCATATTTTGATGTCACGCAATCTTAGTTAGCTGCAAGATGGATGGCATTTTAGCATCAGCAGTTTCTAATCACTGAAAATGCCTTGTCTGCTTCATCGTCATTGAAAGCCTAAATGGAATTTGGTTTTGCAGGGATCTGTTTCTGTTAGCATGACTCTTTTCCAATCCAGGCTGTGCTTTGTGTGTTCTCATCTGACGTCAGGTCATAAGGATGGAGCTGAACATAGACGCAACTCTGATGTCTATGAAATTATACGACGTACCTGTTTCTCATCTGTCCTTGATACTGAGCAATCACTAACAATTCCGTCTCACGATTAAGCAAAAATACCTATGACTGGTTGTGCATTTTCTTGTGATTATATATCGATATTATTCAACCTGAACCATGAAATTGTGTAATTGGCTGGCTCCTGTAAGCAGTCAGATATTTTGGTTTGGGGATTTGAATTATCGTCTCAACATGTCGGATGCGAAGGTGAGAAAGCTTGTTGCTCTAAGCCGCTGGGCCGAACTACTCGACAATGATCAGGTGAGTATCACAATGATCTAGTTTCGCCCAAGTATACAAACTTGCATAAGCCTTCTGAGCCTTTTGATTTTAGTTTTTTGCCATTAAAAAACAGATCAGCAGTCTATGCTGAATCCCTGTATTTGCAGCTTTCAATTTATACCATTTTGATGGGAAAAAAAAGGGTTAATTGCCACAGCTACATAAAGAACTGCGTAGCGGGCACGTCTTTGATGGATGGAAAGAGGGGATCATAAACTTTCCTCCTACCTACAAGTATGAAATGAATTCTTATAGATAAGTTGGCGAGATCCCTAAAGAAGGGGAGAAGAAGAGATCTCCGGCATGGCAAGCACAACTTTCTTAAAAACCAGCATATCTCAGGCACAATGTCGACTGATAATTCATGAAGTTCGATGTGTACTCTTCCCTTGTTAGGTGTGATCGTATACTCTGGTCCGCAAAAGGCATTAAACAAATTTGTTACCGACGGGCAGAAATAAGACTCTCAGATCATCGACCCGTGAGTTCGATGTTTTTAGTTGAAGTGTTGGACCATCGGAAGTTGCCAAGGGCTCTCAATGTTAGCACAGCCGCTGTCCACCCTGATATTTTCTTTGATGAAAATGGAGACTAACAACTTTAGTATAAACCAGCTAATCAACCTTAACAATCAAAGAGTCACTATGTAAACAAGTGTCTTGATGGCTGTGCTCTGTTCTCCCACCACATTTGAATTCCCACGCTACTCGTCGACATATTTCATAATTCACTTTGTCATCTCTGCCTTGCTGCGGGTCATCACCTCCGACTAAAATGGAGGGCTGAATATGGAGGACTTCATCCAATGAACTCCGTGATTGCCGTCCAAAAGGTCAAAATAAGGTAAAGCTTGACGATAAGTTTTGCACTTGCTAGTTTCTCAATCCCTGCAGTGAGCAGGCTGCTCGCCAGTCTCTCGACCTGATCCCCTTAGGCAGGGTTTTTTGTCGTACCATTATGTACACACTTCTATTATGAGTTCATTTTTTTTAATAAAAATTAAGAAACTGCAGCATATTTTATTTTTTTAACACAGTCAAGATTCAAAGCATGAATGAGAGAAGGATCATAGCTTGCTTATGCAGCCATCAATGAACCCTAGTTTCAAAAGAAGAAAAAGGAGGCAATAACTGGAAAGAATGATGAGACACTTCTTTTTGCTTTGAAAATCGGTGACAATAGAACAGACAAAGGAATTATTCTCTATTGTATTCACATGTATACAGACAGCAAAATGAGAAATATTACGACATTTGATGCACATGGAACATGTTATCTAGTCAAGTAATTGTATATAACATACCTAGATACTGCTCTGAATCAGTTGACAGAAGCTACAAATTAAAATCTTTCTGAACTATGATCAAGAAGGTTGGACATGACTAAAGAAACTAATGGCCGAGAGAACAGTAGTCAGGCTAGAAACTTAGGATGGCGAACCAACCTCGGGATGTTGATCTGCCTGCTGAGATTCCTGAGATAAAATAGAATGCAAGAAAGAAAAGCAAATGACAAATCACAGCTTTCAAAGCATTTTGCAAGTAAGTACTAGTTACATGTTATGCGAACATGTCTATATACATGCACAGGCACAAACATCAGCACGTGCAAGAGAGAGAGGCCGTACCCCTTGTGAGAGATGTGCTTGAGACAGAGAACTAAGCTGGCAGCTTTCCATATTTTCAAGTAACTGAATTACTGTTTTCAAATGTGGAAGGCTGCAATATGTGAAACTAAATGAGCCAAGAAACTTCGAAACACAGTCCTACAGCTTAATAACAACAGGCAACAAACGAAATTCTCAGGTTTTCGGCACAAGATACGGTATGCTCTA
Organism: Adansonia grandidieri; assembly: GCA_038382065.1. NCBI lineage: Eukaryota > Viridiplantae > Streptophyta > Magnoliopsida > Malvales > Malvaceae > Adansonia > Adansonia grandidieri. The sequence continues at coordinate 16,079,802 of JBBYHK010000023.1, read as the reverse complement.
TACACATAATAACAATAGCTGGTTAAGAGAAATGGATCCATCTAGCAAATTAAGAAAATGGCATCTTCATTGAGTGGCATTAACAACTGTCTACTTCCATATTTAGTTCTTACATACCATTTTGTGAAGTATCTTCTATACACTTTTCAGCAACTTTATGTCATTCTTAAATTAAATTGGTGAATCTGTTAGCAATCTGATCAGTTCCTTGACCTCTAAACTTCGTCTGCAACACAACTTAACACCTTTCTTTTAGGTAAGATTGGCTTTCTAAGTTAATGATGCCCGATACTACATGCCACGCTCAAACAGAGTAATTTTAAGTAGCCTAGATGCAAATGATTCCAACCTTTGTAATCCACTGTCAATATGGGCATCAAGCGATGAAATAACCCTAGGCATCAGCTCTAACATCTGCATTCAAGGAAGCAGGGCAGATAGAGATCAAATTTCAAAACTTTGAAATTAATATTATGTAAATAACTTTACTACCGTATAGAGGAATCACATACCTGCCCTGTATTTTTTATTGTAGGAGTTTTCGCCAAAAGATTTTTGGGAAGTTTCATCAGTTGGGTCTGTACATGCAAAGTAGTCAAAGATATTATTACTATACAACCAAAGTTGAAAGATGGAATCAAGGGCACAAGCACATCAACAATCACATACATCCTTGCCAAGTGGTAAACTCAAAGTGCTTGCTTATCTTCTATCAGAGAACTGGCTTCAATAACTGTCTTTCTTTTTAGCCAAGCATTGCAAGAGCTCCTAACCAAGTTTGCAACATCGTTGAGATGTTAAAATATGGATAGGTTTTCTACGAAGGCAGAACCATCAAGGAGTCTGTCAGATTATTATATTTTATAGTTTTGCCACCTCTATGTAAATAAATGGATGATGGATTCATAGCCAAAACACTCTTCTAAATTATACCTCAAACAAGGGCTAGACCTGGAAATTGGTCAAATTCTAAGAAAAAGACGTAACATATATCAAACAAACCCATTTTTGCATGTCATCTCCACATCAATGAAGCCCCATATTTTTTTTTTAATAAGTAACAAGTTAAGCTAATGATAGAATAGAAAATTTTTTTTTTTTCTCTTATGAGAGAAATTTAGGCCAAGAAGATGACAATTTAAAAAAAAAAAAAAAAAAAATCAAATAATGATCAGTTTTTGTCTACAAAATTTAACATATCAGAGTTATCATTCTCACAGTACTAATCTAACAAAACACAACCCAAAAATAAGTACTTTCATTCACATCTAAGAGTCTAAGACAAAAACCCACTCCTAAACTGCCCTATTTCCTCACATTCATCCTTAAGATCACAAGTCAAACGATGAAACCAAAAGAAAAAAAAAAGGTTCTTTTTTTCTTTGGGCAAGAACAATTGATTGAGCTCTTAAAATTTACAATCAGAAACAGAACAAAAATGGTCTCTTTGATAACTCGTGCTAGTTTTATATAAGAAAAAAAAATACCCGAGAAGGAGAAGACTGTTGCATGAGATGGAGGAGATTAGAGGTGGATTGCACAGCCTGCGAAATCTGTTCAGTCACTGCTGATTTTGCTGTGCCTTCTCTGCTACTTGTCCCCTTCATGGTTCCACCGCCACCTCCTCCTCTTCCAGCTGTTGCCATTGTCTTCTTGAAATCAGAATCCTCTCCGAAGCCAAAAAAATAGAAACTTTGTGCTCAATGAAAATAGATAGAGCCCAATACGATTATGTGCCCACTCGGTCTTTGAAAATTTTCCGCTTTCAGGTAGCTCGGCCCATTTTCAGCCCAGCAACTGCTGATATTAATATTACTCTACCACTTTAACTAACTGTAAAAATTATTTCATGGAATAATTGTTGGTTTCTTTTTTTTATATGCTATATGTCACCTTTATTGTAGTACTTGGTGCTATGGTTAAGAGTCTTGTTACGTGCTTGACCATATATTCAAACGCTAAAAAAGGTTTCTTTATGCAAAATACGAGAATGTTGCTTACATGTAGACATTCTCAAAACACTATTTACAGTGAAAAATCTTTTGCACCGGAGCTATCTTTTCTAGATGTTACTTTATTGATGGCATTTAAATGACCAAAATTCTCTTACATAACGCAATAAACTATAGGAAACTGCAACAAATACGAAGGTCCTTTTACCTCACCTAACTCATTTACTCGGACCTGACTAGTTTTGTAACGTACCACCGTTACTCCAAGCTTCCTTTAATTAAGAACTTTGTATAAATTTCCAGCACAAAACGCAAGCTACAAATCAATCCTTGTTCCGAGGAACCAACTTGTCTCTGCCAGTTTTTGCAATGCGTTCTTTCCAACAGCCCTTTCTGCTCTTCCTAGCCCTGACATTCGTCATAGCTATCACTCCTGCTTTCTCAGTTGTTGGATGGGGAGATAGATACCTGCCAAACCCAAGGTTCTGTTGGAAACAAATTAACAGGGTACATGGGTGCCAGCTCGAAATTTATGATTCATTGTCTCAAAACAAGATAAAACTCAGTGCTGCTTGCTGTGAAGCAATTCAGGGTCTGTCTTACAAGTGCAAGATTTGGATTTTTAACCACGGAAGATTCACTCCTGAGTTTGGTAATCAGCTTAGAAGTTATTGTGCTAGTTTGGGCATCCCTCTTCCACCCAGTTATCGCATTTACTATCCCGACAACACTTCAGGTCAGATTGGAGATTAGAGGAATGAGTAATTGATGTGTAGAAAGCATCAACTGCAAGAATAAAGACGAATGAATGGTATTCTAAATAGTGGTATAGTATGAATTGTTAAAATGTTTGGCTTTAATTTGAGCAATTGCTGTTTTGTATGTTACTTTTATTTTTTTTTTCTTTTGTACGCATAAAAATCTATTGAAATTTATACTATAAAAGAAAAGTGTAAATTATTTTCAATCTTCGGAATCTTATTATTCCCCTCTTAAATTTCGGTTGTCAAAAATAAATAAATAAATATTTTTTTAAAGATTTTAAATTTAATAGTTGCGATATTCTTTTAAAGACTTGTAAAGGATTTAGTTAAATTTCATACTTAAAAAATTAATACTTTAAAGACTTGCTAGAATTTGAACTAATGGGTGTAGACATGATATTTATTCATCTTTTCAATTAGGAAAATAGTGAGAAAGTTATTAATAATTAATTATTTTGCTGTTGTTTGTAAAATAATTTTTTTATTGTCATTAATAGATATTTTAAATTGAACATACGGATTTAATGAAATAATACATACTTAATAAACTATAAAAAAATAATTAAAAAAAGCACACGCATTGAATTTAAGTTATTGATATCACTTATAAAGTAAAAAATTTTCACCCAAATATGCCAAATACAATCTACAAGAAAACCCTACCAAAAATAATAAGCAAACATTGCAATGAAAATTTGAAATTAATGTTTTCGTTTTTTTTTTTTTTTTTTACATTTTTAAAGAAAAATTAGTCAATGATGTTACGTCGTGGGCTTACAGCCCCAAAAATTAAGTTTTCTAGAATGTACCAAAGAAGATTGCATTTTGTTATTAGATGGAAAATTATTTATTAATCAGGTGGGGTTACAAGTGTAATTTCAGTTAAAAGGATAAGGTTAAAAACTTCTATTTAAGACGAAATAAATGGAGGACTTGCTTCGATTCAGACACGGTCAAATTATCCTCTTTTACCAGCTGAATAGGTACCATTTTTTTTTTCCCATTTTGTTTTGCAATTTACCCCTCTAGATTTTTTATTTTCTTTTCTTGCTTTTTTATAAATATGGTTTTGTAATTTTTACTGCTCAAATGATCCTTGTTCTTCCCTGATCATCTTAATTGCTTTTTCCTGTTGGTTCATTGGAAACCCTAAGGTATTGGCACAAAAGGGTGTTTTTTTTCTCTTGTCTAATTTTTCTCTATAAATTCTTTGAACCCCGATGTCTCTTCGCTCTTTACTCGATCAATGAAAAAATTTAGCCAATCAAATAAATGGAGGAGTGGTGTTTTTTTTTTTTTTTTGTTGGAAGGGCAGGGAGGGTGTGTTCCTGGTGATTGAAAATTTGAGAGTTTGACGTTATTACATATGTGGGTATGACTGGGAATTTGAACCCTGTTCTTTTTTATCAACAAATTGCTCTTTGATCTGTTGTTTTTGAAGTTTTAATCTGTAAAACAGGGTATATTGAAATTTATTTCCTTTGGAAAATATGCTAACTGCAATCTTACGTTTAGATTCTGTTGTTTGCTGTAAAGAAAACCTTTACAATGTCCTGAAAATTCTTGCTATGATTGGAGAGATGAATTTTAAGTAGTGAATTTGGATTTAATTGTGAAAATGAAATTAAGAACTATGCATAAATTAAATAATATTTAATATGCATATATATATATATATATATATTCGGAAGAGCAAAAGAAAACGACTTCCAAATTCGTAAATAGGAATTTCAGAACTTTAGTTATAATAGACTATATGATCAATCTTTTGTTGTTTCTTGTTTGCATGAAACATGTGCTTCTGCAGTGATGAGTCTTTTTATTTTATACCAAATCCAAGAGATGTACTTATACAGGTTGCTACTGGGTAGTGTTGGGAGTAACAGAGAAAATAGCAGAGTAAGAGGCATGTTGAACTGTGAAGTCTGAAAGCTAGTTAAGGGGCTGGAGTCTCTTAGACGTCTTCTTTCTGCTCATAAATGAAATCTTCGCTAGCAAATGTAGAATGACTATGTAAAGTTTGTTCTACTTTTTTGGTTTGTAAAGACATTTTAGGTTGATAGGAAGCATGGAAATGAAAAATTTTTTCTTAAGAAATGATACTGCGATAAAAAATACTGTTTTTTTTTTTTTTTTTGTGGGTGTAAATATGAATTATACTTTGAATTGATAAATTCCTAGCTCTGGGGAATAGGATAAGGATGATGGTATAAAGAAATGTCACTTATATACAGTTGTTTGCTTATGCTGTCCTAGCTTCTTATTTAGCGTTTCTTCTGCTGTTATTTTGGGTCAATAAATGTGATTCCATGGCCAACATGACGCTTCAAATTACTGTAATCTATTTAATGGTGCATGTTCTCCATCTCTGCTGTAATATTCTGTTTT
>JBBYHK010000023.1:16040505-16062665 GCA_038382065.1 Adansonia grandidieri | reverse complement strand
ATATATATATATATATATTTGAGAAGTGAGTGCTTAATGCTTTAATAGAAGTGTTAGGCATTAAGGTTGTGAAAAATAAATGTGTAAAGGAAAACAGCATTGAATATGTGTGTTGTTTTTAAACCACAAAAATCAACATTACTATTCTTTGGAGTTAAGAAATTGTTTGCAAAATTCCATTCACACAGGCTTACTCGTGCAAACACGAAAGCCAATTCATTGGTATTTCTGAATCTGAGATAATGTAAAATAAATAAAGACAGAAAAAAAAAAAACCAATGTGGTGTTTTTTCTTCTTTATTTTCAATGTTTCAATCTAAATATTAATCGAATTGAAAACTTGACAAGTACTGTAAATTGTTTCCTTGGACTTGTAGGCATTATAAAAATATACTTTACATTTGTTTCTCCCATATAAACCCTACTGATTCGACACCTTCTAAACGTTTGTTTGGACTTCGGACATACTCTCTTTTCATATACATATATATTTATGTATATGACAAAGTCAACTTTTACTGGGTATATGATCGTACGCAGTGGGATAAAAAAGATTGACAGGTTTGAGATATATAATTTTTTTTTTAGATATATAATTAATTGAGAAGTAATTAAAGCCGCAAGGGGTGAAGAAAACGAAAGTGAAATCCAGTTCCTATGTTCTTAGATTTAAATAACTCAAATGTTAATGAATAGTGCATAATATTTTCGACCTTAAACTTCTCAGACGAATAAAACTAAGAAAAATAAAAATGCATGAAATATTGTTTTGCGATGGTTTTCCCAAGGCTCTCCTTTCATATTGTATCTATCTATCAAATCATATGTTTCCTAAAGGACGTAATCTCACCTCAGCTTCGAGACTGGCATTAAAACAAGTAGCTTCCCGAATTCCTAATATATTTAAAAATGAATTTTCGCCTTAACTATGATTGGTGAAGCTACTTGCATTTTCCACTCTATTTCCTGGTTTAATTTATAAAAGTACGTATATTTCTAAAAAAAAAAAAATGAAGGAAAAGAATAAAAATTCTAATAAATCAATACATAAATTCAATATATGCCGACCTAAAATAGCCACCCATATATTGCTATGTACCAGCAACCATGTACTATGTAACAATCCTTAACTAATTTATCTTCAGCCTCCTGCAATTTTGATTCGCCTTCTTTTAACACTTTTCTAGTCCTCACTCTAAGAAAGATATTATAGCATTGGTAAAAGGTTTCATTCAGCTCTCGCAATTTTCACAGAGATATTGTGACCTTTGATTAGTTAAAGTTTGATTGTATGTATAATTGATTTGGATTTCCACTTTTCTTTTTACGGGGTACGATGGGATGAAATTTGAGAGGAAATGCACTTTGCAGTTAAATCTGTTTTTTTTTTTAAAAAAAAAAATTGCATCTTTTACTAATTCTTTTTATGAAAACTTTTGCGTACAATTGTCGGCTTATGTCGTTTCTGTTGGACTGTATTCTTAGGCCTGCAATGCAGCCCTACTTACTCCAAACACAAAGCTGCAATGCCAGCTTTCCGTTTCGTTGCCAAAATGAAAACTAAAGTAACGATGTAACATTCCTGTAAACCTAAAGTCATGTAAATGCAAAATTAAAGCCCATTTTTCTTTTTTAATTTTCTGATCCCTACTATGCCCTCTTAATTTGTCACCTCAAAAAAAAAAAAAAAAACTTACTCGGGCGAGTGCTCCTTTGCTTTAAACTCACACTATCGTTGCATGTGTAGTTCCCTGTCGAACTGTGCTGTACTAAGTAAATTATACTGGTCAAACATTTTTTAACCAACTAATGAAGAGTAATTAAATCATATATAATTTTGTGGTCCATTCTAATTTCTATTCGAGAGATATGAACAGTGACCCACAAAAAACCATGGCCTAAATGAATTTGGCTCAGCTAGCCATGTGAAGGCTTAAAGATTACACCATTTTTTTTCCCTTCCTTGCAGAGTTGCAGGCGATTTCACTGTTAGTTTAGCTACTTGGAAATTTGAAGATGAATATTCCACTCTGGATCTGAAATGAACATAAGCAATAAAGATGAACTAACCAGCAAAAGCAGGGAAAGTACATAATAAAAGGTGCATAAGAAGAACAAATACAATATTATTTCTGAAAATTTGATATTATAGTTTCTATAATCTAAGCCAGGACTTTGATTTGACTTGCTAGATAAAATATCAGTTTAATTTGTAAGCTGGGCCACTATTCGGTCTTCTCAAAATAATTAATTAATTTACTTCTATGTATACTTATATATGACATTGTTTTATAACTCAAAATATTACTAGTTTAAAATATTTGTAAATGTGTTTGCATGAAAAGTAACATATTTCTAGAATTATCTTTAACGCAAAGAGATTGTTATTACACTAATAAGAAAACCCTTTATAACATACATAGTGGAACATCTGATAAGTTTATATCGAACCAATTACCAGAAAATTTATTAAACCTTAAAAATCTTTTTGGGCTTTTTCAATTCGTTTTCTTTTTTGGCCCGATATTTGGAATAATTCATAGGGTTTCGTAATCCTGATTAACAAATGCTATAATAGTTACCGGATGTATTTTGATTTTTCTTTTTAAAAAAATAAGTGAAAATATTTTTTAATTTCGTGAATGTAAACACAATTGATTGCACATAAATTTTTTGTTTTAATTTTTTTTATCGGTGTTTCTTTTCTTTTATTCCAGTTTCTCCAGGGGAAAAAATAACAGAGAAATCTAAACCACGAAAATTGTAGGGTGCAAAGTTATAAAAAGTTATGATATTTATGAATATGTATGTGTGTGTGTGTGTGTGTGTATATATATATATATATATATATATAATAAAGCTTAAATAGGAAGACGTGATAAATTTAGTACGCCATGTAGGACAGTGAAATATATGTGCAGAGAGAGTAGTGTTGGACCACTTTTCACTTCCCTCCTAAATTGACCATCAATGTTGGAGGACAACTCAGTACTTTCACACAAGCAATTACAAGATCCCATCCCATCCCATGGTAATCTCCTTAAGTCCTTTACCTTATTTTGAGTTAAAAATGTTTGCTCCCACCAACACCGACTTGATATTTGTCTCCTCCTTGTTGTTTGATTCACACTGCAAAAAATTTTAGGAGTACATTCCTATTTCTTTTCTGCACATGAAAATCCATCTTTACCTTTTATTTTCACTGAATCCACCATGCACACTTTTTATTTATCCACCTTTTTCTTTTCTTTTGTGCTTTTGAATAGCTAGGTTCATATGGCCATTAGTAATTAATCAAGTTACTAAATTTTTTGTACTTAAAATTATAAAAAATTAATCTTTGGTCACTAAAATTTAGAATGTAGTACTTTAATAATAAACAAATTTGATAGTTTTAAGTATGACACAATATATTTAAATATGATTAATATAATATATTTAGGGTTTGTATTTAATATACTAAGAGGGTATAAATCTTAACAAAATTAATGATTTATATTGTATATATATTTACACAGTTAATAACATATATATATATATAACATAAAATGAATATAAGAATTGTCAAATCCATTAACAAAATCAGAGTTGTTGCTACGCTTTCTCAATGGCAAAATGAGAAGATTTTACCCTTTTTATATACGCTTAGAAATCTATCTCAAGTGATTACAACTGAGGTTTTTTTTCCGGTAAATGCTCATCCAAAATGCATGGGAATTAGGAAGGGGGGCCGGGGTGGACTGGGACTCGATCGCATCACTGACGAAAAAGAGTACCTTCTGCGAAGATACTGAATCTATGTTTGAGACATTTGTTTCTTCAACTTCTTACTGTTTAGCGCTCTGCTGCTGCCTGCTACATCATCCTTTGAGGCTTCAGCCTTTAGCCTTAATTTGCCCGTCTTCGACCCCACCAAAACCCGTAGCCAGCTAAGCTAACGAACCTCATTAATTTATGAGACCTCAGGTGATTTTAAGCTAACCCCGCTTGCTTGGTCCCTTCCCCCCCCCCCCCACCCAGATCACTCTCCCCTCTACATTGCCCTTTGGATCATTCATGGTAAATATTAATGATCATCATCAATTTATCATGCACATTAACATAAACCACCAAAGAGAAAAATCCATCTAACATGGATTCAGTGTCCTCGGCCCTATATTTCATTTATAGCTCCTCTGCAACAGGGTTTTTCTTTCTTTTTCTCTTGCTAAAGCTATACCCTTCTTAAATGATAGAAATTAATGAAAACCTCTTTAAAACCTTGCTCTGATTGTTAGACTTACTAGTACTTCATGTCACTCTTTTCTTTAATTTTATTTTTGTTCTTTCTCTTCAACACCTGAGTGCAGGGAGGGAAAGACTACAGAGTAGTAATATCGACCAAGATTCTAATAGTTAAAAGTTAACATATGTATATATTTATATATATATATATACACACACATGAATGGTTTGGTCGTTTAGTTAAGAGTAAAAAAATAATAATAAGTAATAAAGAAACAGTGACTGAGAAGACAAAAAATGCGTGCGTCGGAAGGTGCGTTTTGAGGAATAGTCATAGTCAGTGCATGGGGGCTCATATTCCCAGGTCACCCCTCCAACAAAAGTCAGTAATCATTGCCTTTCTCTTATCTTCAGGTGCATGCATGGGAAGCCCCACTCCCTTTTTTCTCCCACTGGCCCTGGCCCTCTCTTTAGCAATCTCTGTTGCTACACTGACACCTCTTCTACAAACACTGCAAACACAAACCAAACTTTTGTGTACACCTTTCAGGTTGTGGCTTGGCAAACAAGATCACGTATTCATGTACGTTCATTTTCTAAACTAGTTTAGCAAACAATACCCAAACTAATTAAAGTTGGAAATATTTACTCAAATCTATACAAATCTACTAAAGATAATTTCAGATTTAATAAATTTGCAGGAAATATTATTACTTGATGGATAGGAATACTTATAGATATATTTGGATGATGCTTATCTGATATTTTGATTGAGATTGCTGTGTTTATGAGTTTGTGATTGTTTGCTAAATTTGAGTTTACTTATGAGTTGGTTTAAATTAATACAATTGACGTGATTGTAATTCTTTACAAATTAGTGAATAGAATCTTTGCAGACTTAGACTTAAACAAGTTGAATGTCGAATTAATGTTAAATTGTTGTTTCTTATAGGAATAAATTATTTTTCCATTAAGCTTATTTGCTTGTCTGAGTGATGATCCTATGTGGGTTTTACCTAACACCTAGTGTGACTACTTGCCTTGGTACAGCCAACGGGTTTAGTATGATTCAACTATAATTTTTATTTTTTTTTAAAGAAAGGAAAACTCTTCGGCCTTTTGCTTGTTGATTTGATCAAAGCAAGCTTGCTTATTAGTACCAAAGATCAATTTACTATATAACAATGAATTTCATCAATAATTCCCCTCTGATCCGGCCCTTTTAACATATACTCTATACCAAATCTCACATATTGATGCAGAACAGATTACTCGGTCCAAGATATTTCTTTGTTTTTTTTTTTTCCATTAATTAACCTTCCAAACCTGTTTAGGATTAATTGTCACTCTTTATCTTTTATAAAACTTCCTTACGTAACTTCAGTTTAATTTCCCAATGCAAAAAAGTACAATTAATATAGCTTCTATATTCTTTAAAACGATCAAGTTCTTTAGAATTAAATAATTAATTCATAGTAGCAAATTAAGGCTTCGAGTGGCCCCAACCAGCACCACCAAAACGCTTCCGACAAAGGGATTCTTTGTATTGAATGGAAAGCTGATGCTGCTATGTCTATTAGCTTTTATACTTGTCAGGCAACCAATTATGATGTTGTCTCATATCATGAGCTTGGGATTCATATATATATATATATATATATAATGATTTTGCTGATCATTACACACTTTCAAGATTATTACACATAATAATATCACCACCACTGAATGTATTAAATACAATGAATAAAATTATCAATTATATTACTTAAAACAATATTATTACTATAAATAATATATAAACAAAATCATAAAGAATGTTCTAGAAACAGTTAGTAAAATCTCAAAAAAAATTGGAACTGAAAATGGCATTACAGCATAGGATAAAATGGAATGAATCATTGCCATGGATTGAAAATGTGCACTATATATTTGACCAAAATTTGTACCAAGAAAGCTATCATCAGAATGCCGATGATGCTGCTTGGAAACTCTACCGAGGCAAATTAACTGTGAGGGCTTGTTTTTACAGTGTTGTTGTTTTAAACATGTTTCTAGGGAGAGGAACGAATTAATCCCTGCTAATATTGTCTTCTTGTTAGAGTTTAGACATCACGTAAGTAGAATAAAGAGGCATAAATAATGATGCACTTATTACAAACTTCTTTTGCTAATAAAATTTCCTCATTTAATACTTGGGAAACCAATAGATACCAACCGACGAAAGCTTAACGTTGCCAGCATCAATCAAAAACAGAATTTCAAGGACTAACCGCTCCATTTGCCATTTGTGGGATATCCTTTAAGCAAAAATAAAACATTAATAAATCTCAGAGTTTAGTATTTTACTTGAATTTCCATCACTTTACTGCTAATAGCTGGTCAATGAAATATGCTATAGGGATCCAACATCGTCAGAACATACAGAATACTATTAGAAAGACCGGAATCCCAAGTGAGTATTAGCTTAGATGAAAGACAGGCTCTTAAAAGTTAGGAAGGACTTCATGTGTTCCATCTCATACGATTAAATAAATGGGAGTTTGGTGATTAATGATAAATTCAGGTATCCCAAAAAAAAAAAAAAAATTCAGGAATTAAAATAGATGGGAGTTTGGTGATTAATGATAAATTCAGGAATCTAACCCGATTTTCTTTTAGATTTTTGGGTCTGAAGTTATCCAAATGTGAGTGATTCAAGAATTTGGTTACGTCGGTCTGAGATATATAAAAAAAGCCCATTTCTTTTGAATTGGGTAAATATGACAGCGGCTCAAGAAAAAATCAATCTTTTAGCTCCAATCTTTGGATTGGACCAACCTGTTCTAGCCCGAGTCGATCTGCCTTCCTCATCCTATTTTCAATTGCAGTACACTGCAGTCTCTTGGAGATGTGCCATGGCTATAACGTTTTTACCAGCATCATCTGCCAGTTAGAGGATTGAAAAACGAACTGGATAAGTACCCAAGGTTCATATCATAATCATTCTGCCATAAGTTGATGCGACACAATCATATGATATTTGAGCAGTTTATGTATAAATATGACAATGTAGGCACCTACTGCACAAAGTTCCCTGTTATTTTATTTAATTAATGTGGATTTTGCTCATTTGGTTTCTAAATACATATCCATTTTAGTTATTTTGTTGTTCTTTAGGCCTTCGGCTGACCTGTCTTTTTCTTTTTCATTTTCCTTTTTTTTTTCTCATTTTTCTTAATGTATAAAAAAACAGGTATCACTGTGTAAATACAATTAAAAAATTGTTTTTTGATACTTTGGGCTTGCCCTTACTTTCTTAAGCACACTGTTACTATACAGCGTATTTGTTTGTGTAATATTACAACCTAATGCATAATATTTCTATTTTTTTTTCTAGACTCTGTATGTAATATACAAAATTTCTCCATTTCTCGATTGTTTTTCATCAACTGCTCTGCCTTATAGTTTGTTTGAGTTCTTTCCATCCGATTTAAGCACTTGAATTCTATGGCGTAGCCTTCGGCGGTGGTCATGTATCTTCCAAAGACCATGTCCCAATATGACCGTCGAGTATATGCCGTGTGTGATAATAGGTGCAAGAATGTTGTTTGTCTGTCAAAAGTTGCATCGGAAAAAAAAAATAAGGAACCCAAAATTAGTTAACTGTTCTTACAAATAAATAAATAAATAAATGGATTGTTTCATCATTTCCGATTGATTCCTCAACTACTTCAATAATGTGATATGTTACCTCTATCCATTCAAATCCAAGGTAAAGGGCCAATATTCCTTCCAAAAGGGGGGAGTAGATCTTTTTCATTTGTCTCCTCTCATACCAGGCTGAAGCATGTTGATCAAAAAAGGATCAGCAAATAAAAAAAATTAGTAGCTGATTACAATATTTAGCTGCCAAATATGCTTCCAATAAGGTTGTTTTGGCTCTAACTCCTGTGCACACATAATTTATTGGTTACATTAGTTAGATGTGTTGGTTCTATGGTGACGTAATGGTAATTTGTAGAGGTGGTATTTGTGCAGGTTCAGGGTGATTTCTTTTGAGTTCAGTTTTTTTTTTTTTTAAGTTTGAGCTTGTTTGGATTCGGAATTGTTTGGTTTCAAATTAATTCGAGTTCAAGTCAATTCGATTTTTAGCTTCTTTGGATTTAGGTTTAGATTTGAGTATGTTTTATATCATTTTTTATTTTATATTAAATGTAATCACTTTTACATAATTTTAAATTATAAGCTTATGCCCGAATTTGACCCGACCTAGCTCAATAATATTTTAGTTCAATTCTGTTGGCCTAGCCGTGGCCTGAAAAAATTTTGAATTCTCATGTCAGAGCTGAATTTGACTCCGACTGCCTATTTAGGCATGAATCATTATTTGTAATATTAAAAGTTATTTTTATATTAATATTTATATATTTTACAATTAAATTTAAATAAAAATATATTATTTTATTTAAAAAATATTTTTTCAAGTTAAGCCTGCCTGAAACTTAAATCTGAGACCCAAGCCTGATGATGCTAGGCCTGTCGGACTGGAAGGGCTGCCTGACCCGTAGACAGGTCTAGTTGCTAGTCTAAGCCTAACATATAATTTTTTTCCCATTTTTGATATGGTATCACCTATTATAGCTTATATATTTTTTAATTTATCTTATAACTTTTTTATATTATTAGAAGATTTAATTATCATTACTTGAGAGAACAATAATAAAATAAGAATAATATTTCAAGTAGCACTTAAAGTTTTACTACTAGTATACATAAATTCTTTAACATTCAATGAGTTTAACTAATTAAATTAAAGAAAATATGATAAATGAATTACATACCCTATTAACAATGTTTTCAAAGCCCATGATATCATTTACTTTTTGATAAATTATTATTTTTCATATATAGACCTACTTAAGGATAGGATTACCCATCCAACACAATTGAGTTTGGGCCCTGGTTTTCTTATTTTTTTCTACCTGAAACAATGATTTTAAACTAAAATAATATATATTTTTATTTAAATTTAATTATAAAATATATATTAATAAAAAAATATTTTTTAACATAATGAACAGTAATTCTGAGCTAAACAGGTGGGTCAGAGCATGTTAATAAGAGCCTGGGCTTTGGAAGTTTTTTTTCAAAAAAAAATCAAGTTGTGGTCTAACCCACCCATAAGCAAGTTTAATCATATGTACAATATAAATTAAGTTTTTAATATATAATTAAATTATTAAATAAATATTAAAATAAAATTGATAATTAAGTTTTTACTTTATAAAAAATTATTTAATTATAATTTCATTATTCTTATTTTTAATATTAGATTCGAGTTCGGATTCAGATCGGGCTTAGATTTAGGTTTCTTCGAGTTTGAGTTTTTTCAAGTTCGAGCCATTTCAAGTTCAGATCATTTTGGGTTTGGATTTTCTTGAGTTCAAACTATTAACTTTGGTCAAATCAAAGCTGGTTCGAATTCGGAATCAGATTTTTTTTAATGGATTTTCGAAAACGGGTTTATTTTGCTACCTTCGCTGACCTGGTTAAATTTTGGCGTTTTAGCTCTCTAGCGAAAGGTACAGTTATACCTCAGGGCAATGAAGCCATATGAGCCTTTTGAAACCTTACAAGACAAAAATACCATTGAATGAACGATATTTTAAGCAGAGTGAGCACCTGTGAATAGTTTTTTCATATCTTCACGAGCAGAACGAGATCGTTGAACTGGTGCAACTATATAAGTAGGATCTGAAAATGGGAGAAAGAAAAGCAACAAGCAAATAAAAACTAAAGTTGAGGATAACTAAAAAATTTCTCACAAAGGGCGGTTAGAGAATCTACCTTTCGGAGAGGCAGCCACATAATAAAGAGAACCTATAAGAGTAGCTGTTGTTACAGCAGCAAATGCCTGAGCAAATGGGACAAAGGGAGGCAGCACACCAGTCTGCAATGTTGGAGGAACAAAAAGAGTCATAAAATTAAGTTGGGAAAAAAATTTATTCCCGGAGAATAGGAGGTATGATCTGTAGAATAGAATGTATACCAGAGATGCCATTCCTCGAGCATCAGAAACCAACTCAGCGCCCCTCAGGAATATATCAGCCAATGCACCCTTTTTTTATTTTTTTTAACGCAAACTTTTGTTATCAGTTGGTTGTCGTTTTGGATAGCACGGAAATGATAAAAGAAGCTCATAATTCAGACATCAAAACTTCAACATAAACTTTCAACAAGCCATAGCTATCTAAGAAGATTATAGCAGAATAATTGCAAAAGTTTGAGAATACCGGCTCCCCTGGACAAAAATACATTTTAAAAATTTCCATATAACTAATTCAACATTATACAAAATTCGATACAAGGGAAAATTTCCAAGGTGACAGACCTGAACAGCAGCCCTGTAGAAAAGCTCCTCTCCCACTGAACTGGCAGCTACCATAAGTATGAACTGCAAATTTTGTGCAAGGCAAAAACAGTTCCTCATTGCTTCCATCCGGATGGAGCATGTAAAAAGGGATATCTAAGCAGAAAATAAGTGTAAGATGATTTACCTGCCAAGGTGACATTCCATAAAAGAAGCTCCTTAATTCCTCATCTTCCACATCTCTTATTGCACGAGCATGAGGAGATAGTTTCACTACTTCATCCTGTGACCACGCAAGTTCAAGACAATATAAGCACCAAATTCGAAATTCATGCTTCTGAACACGAAAGGCAACTGAAAATCCATGTATTTTGGATTTTTTAACATCTAGAAAACCTAACCAGAACTAATTCTACATTCTTTCTAAGCATAGACCCAAATCTATAGTCTTTCTCAAGATTTCAAGGACTTGAACAAAAGAACATGGTAAACCCTTTTATCCATAAAACTCATACATGTTGAATGTTGTTTAAAGTCAAGATTGAACAAGCAATTTGGTGGAGAACCAACTACAGAACTGATAAGCAAATAATGAACATACATCTAATATGAAAAGAAGGGCCATGATTGGAGGAGCTGCATAGCCAAGTCCTTCAAGAATGGCATCTAAAGAAGGATGAAAACCTCCCATGCTGTCGATTCCAGTAATTGAACATATAAACCTTCCAGCTAGAGCCATTGCTCCATATATCCCTAAACAAACACTCAAAAAAATTAAATAAATAAAAGACAAAACTATAGATTGCTTAATTTATGCGGCTTTTATTCCCCTTTTAAGTACTAGTTATTCTGTTTTACTTAAAAAGGGAGCACCAAAATAATCTCATAATTCACAAGATTAAATAATTGTTTCTGCTTTGAGTAATCACGAATTGGAAAATAAAGATAATGGATTTATGTTGAAGAAAAATCAAACAGGAGGTATTTTAGACAATGTAGTACATCCTTGAGTTTTGGAAGAAGAAAATTTTAGTGAACTTCAATTGAAACACAAGATCATTTCAATGGCTTCAAAAGGGAGAAAAGGGCACTTTCCACCTTGACTTACTTCCTCGGACCATTTGCTTTAATAAAATTCCCTTTTTCATGTATCTTCCGCTTTTAGAATCTAAAGCTAAAAAAATGCACTTTCCTAAAATTACTGACTTAAAATTCCCAAGAAAAATAAATAAGAATTTAGCTCTCTGATCTAAAGAGAAGGGTTGCTGATTGGAATTGGGAACTTCAATGGGTAGTGACTGAGATGAAAGGGAAGGTGCTAATTTCTACATTGCTACGGATTGCGTAGGCAACTTACATATACAAAATCTGGCAAAAAAGAAACAGGAGAATTAACATAATGAAGGAACTCAATCATGAATAGATTCTACAGCTAATCAAGAATGATATC
This sequence comes from Adansonia grandidieri, assembly GCA_038382065.1. Classification (NCBI taxonomy): domain Eukaryota; kingdom Viridiplantae; phylum Streptophyta; class Magnoliopsida; order Malvales; family Malvaceae; genus Adansonia; species Adansonia grandidieri. The sequence continues at coordinate 16,050,642 of JBBYHK010000023.1, read as the reverse complement.
AGGTTGAGAATATCAGCATTGAGGGGCATTGCCGAAGACACTGTCAACAAGAATCTTAGTGAACATTGGGGTCAGCCTACCCCCATGTTTACTATGGCTACATGAAGAGTCACCAGCTGATTAATTGTAATTTGCTATGCTGCTTTTTTTTCCTCCTAACATAGCATATACTGTAGTGATTGTAGCAGAATTTCCTTCTTTTGGATAATAATAATAATAATAATAATAATAATAATAATAATAATAATAATAATACACGTTACTTTCCCAAAAACGTAAAGGCACTTTAACCAATTTTTGCAACTCTTTTCCTCAAAACTCACCATTTTGGAGCAAACAAAGTATTTTTTTTTTCCAATAAATTTAAAAGAAAAGGAAGTTAGGAAAAGTTACCAATTCCATAGCTGAGTCTAACGACAGCGCCAATCTTATCCCAAACAGGAAAATCCGCAGCTTCGCCAAAGCTTTGATCCAGTGTGGTCACTTGCATGGCATTTCCACTAAATCTTTCTCTCTCTTTGATCGCAGTTTCATCACTCCGTTCCACGGACGCCTTTGCGCAGGGTACCGACATTTTCCTCTTTCTCACTCCAAATTCACATGGCAAATTAACATTCGAAGAAGAGACACAACATGAACCCAAGTACGACGTCGTCTTCCATGTTAATGATAGCATCGCAACCTCCATCGAAGACCCTTTCTTTCCACTTCGTCGTCCTTCAAATTTAATCGTACTACTTGGATGTTCTCTTAAGACGGGGTTGGAAGTTTTACTGTGTTGTTTTCTGGACTTCGTGATTATGATACCCCGGCCGGGGGTGTTTGATTGATTTTTGTGTGTAATTGAATGGGGCACTTTTATTCGTGGATTTTGGTGGGAAAATCCAAGAGACAAATGTATTAATGACACGTGTGTGTAATGCTTGCCACATTGTGAGATCCACATTATTTTGTTATGATTAAAAAATTATTATTTTCAACAATTAAAATTAAACTTAATAATTTTAATATGAATAATCGTGAAAATAATTAAAATGTGATATAATTTAAAATAAAATAAATAAAATATAAATATAAATATATAAAAATATAAATAAAATTAATTATTAAGATATATGTATATCAAAATTTATGTAATGCTTTAAACACAACATGTAATGTAGCACTCCATCGTTCACTGCTTGCTTCCCATCTTCACAGGGAAACACACAGTTAACCGAAACTAATGGAAAAACACACCCTCGGCCCGCTGCAGTTCATTAATGGAAGTCCATTCCCTCTTTAATTTCCCCCCCAATTAAGGTAAGTTAGGAAATCTGAAACAAATCCTACTCTTCTCTGGCTTTATTACTTAAAGGAACTCAAACAAAAAGATCAGTACTTTTGCTTTTAATGAGAAAAATTTAATCACTTTGCAAACAAAGATATAAAGGGCTTTCCTTTCCCCCTAAGAAATATTTCAGGCTTTGCAGGCAATAAACAATGCCCTTTCATATTTTCAACAGATTTCTAACAATCCAATCATAGCCATAGGGTGGTTATTCTTCGATGATAGTTATTAGTCGGTACTACAAACAAAGCTGGTTCAAGAAAGTTATTATCCATTCATTGTAAGTAACACTGATGGTTTCTCAAGCTGTCTGAAATATAGTCTTCAATGCAAAACTACAGCATTTCACTGGTTCAAGAAAGTTATTATCCATTCATTGTAAGTAACACTGATGGTTTCTCAAGCTGTCTGAAACATAGTCTTCAATGCAAAACTACAGCATTTCAAGCAAATTTCTAACTTAAACCATATGTCAGCCCCTGACGTTGGAACCCTATAATAAAATAAAGTCTTAACTACAAACTACAATTTCACATTTTAGCCGTGTATTTTGGTCGACCATTCACGTCAAAAGTCCCACAATCAAAACTCTCTCTCTCTCTCTCTCTCTTTTTAGACATTTCTTTTTCAAAGGTCTGAACGTTTACTTTGACTCGTATTTAGTTTCAACTTAAAAGATGCTAAGACTAAGTTGGGACTTTTATCACAGTCACAGTAGAAAACTCCATAAATTCTTCAATTCAAATCAATTTTAGAACGAAAAGCTTTAATTATTTGTACAGCTAGAAGTGGACACCGACATCCGAGAAGATATATTTATATGCTTAGTGCTAAATACACAGAGATAATCCCACATGTCTACTAAAAAAAAAAAAAACATATGTTTTGATGAATATCAGCTTATTATTTCCTAAATTCTTTGTTTGTTTTGGATAAATAATCTTGTTATACGTCCACACTCACTAGTTCTCTCTGTTTCACTATTTCAAGAATTTTGTTCTTTCAATGTAATCATGTATGTGTACTCGAAAATTAGGGTCAGTAAGTCAAGCATTTGATACAAATTAAGGTTTCATATTTGTTGGTAGTTCTAGGATATTGTACATTTGGCTTTTCCAGAATTGCTAATGTTTATGGTTGATTAATTGATTGAAAATTAAAATGTCTCACCAATTCAAACGTAATTTTTTTTCAATATATAAAGTAAACTAAATCGATGGGTTAGAAGGAATTAATTAATCCATGATAAAAATTTTAAAAAAAAAGGTCAGTTTTCATATTCATTTGAAACAGCTGCAAGTCTTGACAGCCAGCTCCTGCACTTCAACATTAGGCAAGCGAAGGGCAACTCAGAAGGCATTAGAGAAAACCAGTTCATTGCTTGTTCAGAATAATTTGCTACGAAGCTGTTCTAGGCACGTTTTTATTAGAAAATTGGTTTAAAAATAAACGACTAGGAGGAAAAATCATACATCTTGAGCAACACCCCAACTCTAATACCATGATCCTTCATTTTGAAAAACTTGGACAAAGTTATAATGAAGAATTAAAGATTGAATCTTTTATTTTCACATGCCACTCAATCGAACACCATTTAACTAAAACTAGTTAGGATTTAACTACACAAGATTTAATGATCCTATCTCTTACAAGTTACAGCTCCTGTCCAGATGTCCAACTGAGGTATGTTATCTCCGCTATTTCCTAAGTAAAGATGTAAAACTTGTCCGAGATTAAGAATACAAAAAGCATTATAGCTGTTACAAATCCTAAGCGCAAACAACTTGTGAAATAGTATCGATAAGATAAAATTAAGACAAAAAAAAAAAAGGGAAAGAAGAAAATACAACTTTAAGAAGACCCTTACACCAGCAGTGTACTGTACATTAAAGTTTCACAATTGAAACTCCATGAGAATGAGATGGTTCTCAATGAAGAAGGTCCCGGAACTGATATGAACAACAGTGTAATATCTTGGACTATTGATCCCTCCATGTTGGACTTGCTAAGGGAAAAAAACCAGTAGGTGACAACGGGAACAAAAGACCAGGGGAAGGCGGAGGCAGAGGCCCTGGACCTAAAATCCCTGACTGACCACCCATGGGTGAAAAAACAAAATTGGGAGATAGTGGGGGAAATTGAAACCCAGGAGAAAGCAAAGGGTAAGGGGAGTGGGGGGACAACGAATTCATGTAACCAGTAGGTGACGGCAAAAGGAACTGAGATGTCGGTGAGGGTAAAAGTGCAGGCCCATTCAGCCTTGGTGATGGAAGATTGGGCATTGGTGGAACAGGACCATTCATTCGTGGAGAAGGGAGAGTAGGCATCGGTGCTACAGGTCCATTTACACCTCTTAGGGAAGGCAGAGCTGTCGTTGGTGGATTAGGAAGTAAACCCGAAGACGGTGGCGGAGCCTGAGGTTGACCAGCAACTGGGGGCTGTAGTTGAGGTTGAACTTGGTTTCCAACCGGACTAGGATCTAAAAGAGAAGCCTGGAGGTATCGCATATAAGCTGAGATAGGAGATTCAGCGGTGTTTGCCCAAGCAGCATCTCCAGTTATCAAAGGTTGAAAATTTGCAGGTGATTGCTGTCCATATTGACCGGGTCTAACAAAGCTATTGTTAGAATGAGCAGCAGGGGGAAATGGAGCTGGTGGATGAGCAGAGGCAGGGACAGGGACTGCAAGTGGAGGTGGAATATGGGGCCGATTGATTGGTGCCAATGGTGGAGGCCTAATTTTCTGCAACCTCGTGCTTTGGGGTTTAGGAGAATTCTGAGGTGGTCTGTGGACAGGATCTTGTGCAGGCGAACCAGTGAGCTGCTGTACAATGTTCCTGAAGTCATTCTTGCTTATATTATAAACCTGAGGCTGAGGCTGCTGACTAGCTGCACTAATAGAAAAACTAGGTTGATGCAGCGGGCTCTTCTTTATATTCTTTCCAATCTTGTTCACACCCAGATGATCATTATGTCGATTCCTAGAACAATCCATTTCAAAAAAAATTAAACAGCAAACTGAACCACAACAAACTAATCCCAACTTTTCCAATCACCAACAAAGTCAGACCATTCAAAAGCTTTAAAAAAAATAGCCGAGCACCTCAAAATCAGACCTCAGGCACCGGCTAGCAAATATTTCACAACAGCAACTAGAACTTTCACATAAGCTGCAAAAAACCTGACCACGAACCACTGTTGATATTCTCCTGATATCCACAAGGGTGCACTAACTCAACATCTTCAAACTTTGGGGCTTCAGGTTCAAACAATCAAGATTCTTCACAGCAATATATGCACAGAACAAATCAATTTCCACCAAAAACAACCTGGCCAAACCTTAATCCCGATATTCAACAAGAAAAAGAGCAAACTTTTCTTCAAACCCAAAAACCTTAAAAATCTAAATTCTTCAAATTTGTACCTCAGAAATGCCTCAAAATCCGAAACTCATCTTCCTGCATCATAAAGGTAAAAAAATAAATAAATAAAGATCAACCCACCAAAATTTGCACTCAAAAAGGAAATCCCAGATAACCAGACAACAATAGAGATCAAACATTTGCAAAATAATCAGCTCTAGAAAATCAAATCCCACATCATAAAAATTCCATCAATTTCACAAGATAAAGATCAAAAAGCACACAAGAGAAAACATTGCAGGTAAAAGAGAGTCAAAATAAAATAGTCATATAGAAAGAAAGAGGGAAAGAAAAAATTACCGGGTTCGCATTTTAAAGTTCCCCTGAAGATCTACTTCCTCTCTCTAAAATGAGAGGAAAAAAAAAAAAAAAAAAACCTGAGAACAAACAAGAAAAGAAAGTAGACCGTAGCGCTAGCGGGCGAGGTGTCAGAGACTAACGAGAGAGGTGGGTCAATGTCGAAAATGAATTTAATTATCTTCATTTTTTACCAAAAAAAAAATTCCTTTTCATTTAAAAAGAAAAATATTATTATAGAATGATTTTTATTATATAATCAACGTCACTATATATATATATATATATATATGAATTAAAAAGATATTTATAAAAATATAATTAATATTATTTTTTTAATACTTAAAAGTAGTATATTAAATAAAAATTTTAAATAATAATAAAATTAATCATTAATTGATGTCCATACCTGCATTATTAATTGAAGCCTTAATGATTTCACATGAACATAATCAATTTTTTTGTTGTTAAATTAAATACTACCTAGCATAACACATAAAATAGTTTTTTTTTTTTTTTCCTTCTCAGTCCATGTCAACAGCATTCACAATATCCATTATTGGTATTAATTTATGGACTAAAAATGTCAAAATATATAGACATGATTAAGTTAGGAATTTTTGTTACTCGATATTATACTTTTTTATAACGCATTGCAAATTCAAGGATTATTTTGTTAACGATATTTTTACTTAACATGCAATTAAAATACAACAAATATGTCAAACAGATTAATAAGCTAAGAGCATACCTAATTTCAACTCATGAGAGACACTACAACTAAGTTTTTTGGTAAAAATTTTCAAATCCCATCACCATTTAGAAGATTATTCCTTTTATTTTTTGCACATATGATTTAGGAATAACTTTTTAATCCCATTTATAAACTCAAATTATTCAAATGAAAAAGGTGGAAAAACCCCCCAATGGAAAATTAGTTTTGGGAAATAAACCTTATGGGCTGAGGTAGAGGTTCTTCCTGGGCTTGCTTTGTCCAAATCCAAGTGAGAGACTGGAATTGCTGGGTCCAGCCCTTGACCAAAAATAAATAGATTAATTTTGAAAAAGGTCAAAAAAAAATGGGGTGAGATAGATTTGGACTCTCGACCTAGGATAACTCAACGAAGCCATGGTACCTACGCGCTAGCTGTCGCTTTTCTAGGTTTTTTGAAAAATCTTTGCATTGATGTGAAGGAACCAAGCATTTGGTTCTGCAGGTATTGACTGGCATTCTTGTAAGCATCGGCATTCCTAAAATTGCTCTAAAAAGGCGCCTCTTCTCCTCGTTTTTCTTTTTCCTTTTTCTTCCCTAATCCGTCAACCTCCCTTATCTCTCCCATCTTGTCCCACTGCATCTCAATTTCAATAAAATCTGCATTCTAAGGTGCACATACCTAATGCTTTCTACTTTGCATCTTTTTTTTTATTGGGGGGGGGGGGAGGCATTCTTTTGTTTATGCATCCTGTAACAATAATGCTTGTTTTCTTTTCTTGTGTTGAAATGTTTGACTTAAACGGTATTCCTTTTAAGACCCACAAATTACTACTTTTAGATTCTGGGACACCCTTGAGCAACGTTGAAGATGCTTTTTATGCGAAATTATTGCTGGGTTTCGCTTTTATGCTTGTTTCATTGTTTGTCTTTTTTTTTTTTTAATGCCTATAGATAGGATGTGATTTTACTTCCAAAATTTCTTGTTCGAACAATATGGATTAATTGATTAGATGCTTTTGAAAAAGTGTTAATGTCACTCATCCTTAATGTGTTACTTGATATATCATATATTAATATCCATTAACATTGTTATTGAAACAAGATTCTGGCTTGGATTTTTCAAAAATAAAGATTCTAGCTTGGAAGTTGTAGAAGGCAGATGGGGCTGAAGAGAATCTAATTCATATGTGATAAATTTCATGGATTATTGGGGATTGAGGTTCAGACTCTAAATTGGCTGATGAGCTTCCAGTTGCTGGTCAACTTAAATTGTTCATAATGCATAAAGTTTCCAGAACAAAGATTGGATGGAATATGCAATTCATTGATAGCAGCGAGTAATTCAATCGTTACGTATAACTTACAAATTTTGTTACCTACTAGTGAGGTTTCTATTTTCCTAATTAAGAAAAGGATCGTTTAGGGGTTGTTATCTCAGGCGATCATGCAAAAGTGATATGAATCATGTTAATGGTTACAGTACCCTCGGAGGCTTTTTTTTTTTTTTTTAAATATAGAAAAAAGAAAGAGACAAATGAGGTTCTCGAAGTTGGTAGCTGAAACAAATTATTTCATTTCGAGAAGGAATTCAAGGATTCTACGTAGACAGAAAAAGAAGGAAAAGCATTTGAAACAAGTTAAGCAATTTTTGTAAGAATCAATGAACAGTGTCTGTTAATTACCCTGAAGCTCAATATTAATGCAGGGAGCATGAGAAGTGGCGCTTAGTTGCCAACTGTATGGAAGTAGTTGGCAGATATTTAACTACCCGTAACCTTGAGTGGAAGTTTTAGATTGGAGGTTATCAGGAAAAGGCGAAGTTGGATATGCGGCACCTTCTGGATTCTCTGTTTTTGGCCCTGTAGAAGCTAATGATGACTGTACAAGCTATGGAAGTATAACTTTACTAGATTGTTCAGCAAGCTTCTAGGACCTTTTTTCCATCCGTGTCATGTTTATAGTTGTAACATAATTAATATCCAAAGCACTCTCATATGCATTTAGCATAATCTCTTAAATGATATTTTTCGTTTTGTATACAGATTCCAGCATGATTGCTGAAGGCTTGATTGACATGATGATAATTGCTACCTTAGTTGATGTTGCATGGAGCAAAAAATCCTAAACGTTAAGAAGAGGGACGTGCTTTCCATCATACAGAATCTCTATGCAGATTGTATAGATTCCTTACTCAACTAGTTTTACTCATGCAGATGTGACATTTGTTTGAAATGGAAGACGGGCCAAATGTGAATCCTAGTGGAACGCAAAGTAGGTTAGAGACTAATACAAACGATAAAAGTTATAATGACATTATGACTCGTCGTCTAAAGAACAGAGAACGGCAGCGTAAATGTAGGGCCCGAAAGCGACTTGAAGCAGATATGCAGAAGTCTCAAGTCCTTAGCCAGGCAACCATACCACAAGTAGATTTGCAATTAAATGAGATCCTTAACAGTATGATGGCACGTGTTCATTGTAAACAGGATTGGAAAAAAGATGCTAGACAGGCCCAAATATGCAAGGCTCAAGGAGACACAATTGATGCTTCTGTTCAGTCTACACTAGATCATAACTGCTGAAAGCCAAACACCATGCTTGCCCTCTGGAATTAGGGCTGAAGGACCACTAGAAAGAGAATGCCGTTCTGAGAATTCCCATAGCCTGGGGAACTGTGCAACTAGGAAGCCTAAGCTTGGTCAAAGAGAGTGGAAAGCAGAAGCAAGAAGAAGAGCTGAGTTGGTTGTATCCAAACTGTTCTCTGAAATCAATGTATAATAGATACAAAACTGAATGCTGGAAAGCGCTTGTCTGTATGGTTGTTGAAGATCCTGAAGTTGTAACGACTGCAAGAACTTATGTAAGTCAGTTTGTTTCCGGGTTTAGGAAGAGCTTTAGTGTTAGATTTTGTCAACTTTTACAACTTTATCTGATGCATTAGAGTACATATCCAGAATGAAGAACTCTGTTAACAAAACTTAATTTTGTGAATCAGATGTTTTGCAGAAGTGGAAGACTGTTGCAGAGTAAAGTTGGACTAGAGTTAGAATAGTCAACAAAAATTTTAATATTTGACGTTAGCATTAAGATCATTGCTCTCTCATCTTTTATGATTGACCACTGGTATTGAGGGGCTGATTAAATTTAGACTCTTGCTCCGTTGAAAGATACTTGAACATGGATAAGCCTATAGAGGTGTAGTTGCCTGCAGCTTGGACATGCTATTGAAAGTGTCCTGAAGAAGTAATATTAATGGATTCATATTCCGATTAATACGCCTTTCTCATCCTTTTAGCTTAGATCAAGGAAATTCATTACCGAAGAAAAAAAAAAGCATTAAAATGTTGGCGGTTCTCCCTTTGAATCATATTTAGTGCACGTAAAAGAACATTGTGGAGATGAAAAACGGGAGAAAAATTAAATTTAATGTGTGAAAATGCAATTTAGTTGATTTGAGAATGAATTTTATGGATTTGTAAATGAAACATCGAATTCAAAATCAACAATTCTTTGTTCGCGTATAAAGAGTATCACCGTGAAATAAGTTATATATGTTACTTTTTTTCCCAGTTAGTACCAGAAAACAACAAACAGAAAATCTCCCTTCAGCTGCATTTCATTGTGATTGATCGGGTTTATTAAGAAATCTCGAAATCCATCTGTGGAAAGCTAAGGCTGTAAGTAAGATCACAATAGTCCAACGCAGATTTTTGGACATTCGTCTCATGGACTTATTAATCCCTGAATCGTAACGTTTTCCGAAAGGACATGTTTACAAGGACACTTTAGTTAGAAACCAAGATATGTTTTCACTTTTTCCAACAAGTTGGTGTTATTTACATAGGCATTTTATTAGAAATCGTTAATGTCCTTTGAATAATAGAGCAGGTGAAACTTTTAGGAGTTGTCAGACAAAGGTTGGAGATATCGGCAAAGAAAAGAAATGTCATAGGGGCACCGGATTATATCTCAGCATGTTCCGATACCTAAACAAGGGTCCGACAAAAGTGAAGATGTTCTGCATGCAATGGTCCAATGTGACGAAGTGTGCAGATCGGACACAAATCATGACACATTTTCCATTGCTTAGTAGTACGTTGTTAAATCATTTGTAAAGTAGTATATTCCCAAATTTAGATGAAAGGAAAACTTGGTGATAATCATCTAGAAGGGGAACACTGAAGAGGGTCAAAATGCAGAGTAATACTTATCATGATAGGAGCCGTTGAATGCCAAATTTATCTCACTAGCTTAGCCTTGACTGAATGACGGGGAATTGTTCTATTAATGATTACACAAATTGATTTTTTTTAGGGCCTCAATTAGTTGTTTGTAGAATCGAAATATATACATATTAATATATATATATATATAT
>JBBYHK010000023.1:16024577-16040405 GCA_038382065.1 Adansonia grandidieri | reverse complement strand
AATTGATTTTTTTTAGGGCCTCAATTAGTTGTTTGTAGAATCGAAATATATACATATTAATATATATATATATATATTTTTGACAACCAAATTTAGAATTGGTGCACCTGTCTTTGCGGGAACATTTATCCCAAACCAGAAAGAAAACAATGATTCTAAATTAATTAAATACTAAAAGCTGTTCAATTAACCACTTGAAATTTATCCGTAAATTCCAATCTGTTATCTTATTTTTCTTCTTTTCTTTTAAAACCTCAATGAAAGACATCTCTTTCCAATCCCTCCATTCCTTTTGACCAGCTTCGCTTGAAGTGACAAAAAAGGAAACTTAAAAAGGAAAAGAAAAAAAAAGCCATGAGTCTCAACTGCTTGACTTCCCAGGTCCTCCAAAGAACATATTCAAACAATGATATGGATTTTTGTAAAGGAAAAGAAAGCAGTCATTTTTGTTGTATGAGGATAGACAGGAGTTGGTCAGGGAATATAAGCCCCGATGTTTATGGGCAAATCGGAAATGATCCAAGCTCGGTGGCTCCTTCAAAGAAGATAAAGAAGTGTCATCGCCGGCTAAATACAATTCATACAACTTATGGCGCAGTTGGGTTTGAAGCTAACGATGGCGAACCAAGGTTGGTGAGGAGCTGTGGGATGAGGAGGGATTGGAGCTTTGAGGATTTGAGAGGAAAGATGGATGAAAAGATGAGAGTACGTTGATTACTTAAATTATGAAACCAGAAAATGAGACTATATTGCATGGCTACAAATTGATCGTCGATTAATTTCTTTTTTGTTACTCTAAATTAACACATTATTTCATTCTTTCGTTGATTATTAATTTAGTTCTTTACCCTCCTTTTATGTTTTTCTGTCTCTTTTATTTTCTTTTTATCTGCATTTTGCTTATGGGATTCCAATTTAATTTCGTTGACTTTTGTTTATTTTTGCATGTTGATATGCACCTTATGTATATATATATATATATTGTATAAGTATATTCATTTGGGTTTGGTCGCACATTTCATATTCATAACTACATATATCAACGGGTTATAATTAAACAAAACTATCGTTTTGAAACCAACTTTGTAAGCTGAGTTCAATTCCGCAAGATGAAATGATATTAGATCTCGAAACCAGAATAAGGGTATTTAAACACATGCATTTAATATGTGCCATAATAATGCCTTACGCCTGGAATCTTAACCCTCTTATAGAATCATATTTAACGTTAGAATCTCATCTATTATTTTGCTCCAAAACAAACAAGGGAACTTTTTTTTTTCTGTGTCCTTTTTGGTTTCATACAAACAAGGGAACTTGTCCTGTACAAAACATGAAAATCACCCACAAGCAGGAGGCCAGTCGTGACAGAAATAATGTGATTCCAACAATTTGAAGAAAGGCCTCAGCCACATGGTCAGCACCAATTTTTTTTTTTTTGGACAGAACGCATCAAAGATTGAACCCCTTCAGCATTTTATCCCATAAATCGCATCACATGCCTATATACACAAATATTTATACTAACGTGAAAATCTACACCAGATATTGAACTGGTTTCCACCTACTAGTAACAAGAAAGAATATATATATATATATATAGTTCAAAAAGTCGAATTGAAATAAACGGAAAGAAGCACTGATTTTTTTATTAGCTTTTGAAAAACTACCAAAAGAAAATTTTTGGTGTCTGGCTTATCCCAGAAAAGAAAAAGAAAATGGTGTCTGCTAATGTTTCACTACATCCGTAATTCTATATCCCGTTTTAGCCCAGAAAGGAAGAAAAATAAAGGATCTATCCTCTGCATATAATTATCTTTCTGCAACACTATCAGAACAGAAGGGATGGTGGAGAAGGCAGAGTTTCAGATGCAATACATTCATAGGTAAAGCTTTTTTCCTAACACAAATGTCGGTACATTTTTGGCATCTAAACTGAACATTATATGGTCGAAAAGATACCAAAATAAGGAAGTCAGGTTGCCTCCATGGCTCCATTCCTTTAAATGAAAAAACAAAGTGTGACTAAGCTATTTTCATCAAAACGGTAGTTAACACGTCAAAGCTTGCAAAGAAAAGGCAAGAAACATCATTACCAAGAAAAACAAAAACACGTGAATGAAGCAACAAAGGATACAAAAGAATGAAGTCCAAATGTTCACTTGTTCACACAATCTCCAAAACTTATGCTGACGTCCCAAACGCCTCAATAAAAAGGTGTAACATGCATGCTTCATGTCCCACCAAAACTTGCTGAATGAAAATAATAATAATAATAAATAAATAAATAGTTACTACTTAGGTTTGGCATAATCTAGAGAAGGAACCATGGAGGCAACATGGTCAGAACCCACAACTTCATTCATGCTCAAATTTATAACAAGCCATATACATTGAAGACTGAAGGCATACTACTACATGATTTAACTATTTTCCAATAGACAGGAACTCAACAAGGTTAATCAGTCTTGAAATTAAAGGGGACATCAACCGACTCGCTAACCAGTTAAATTCCGGCTTGATTGAGAAATCCTCTCAAGCTATTAACTATGCTAAACACTAAGAACAAAATAGAACAATATTTTACAGAGCTTGTGCTACCGGGAGCCTTAAAATGTCCCAAAGCCCTGCAGCTATTTTTAACAATGAAATTCTGGTCGATCAAGCTCCATACCAATTGCTTATTCAGATCAAGCTCGCTCCCCGCTCTCTATCTTGCATCTCCAACTTTGGATGTTAGAGCTATTCTGAGCTGGTCCTGTGTGTAAAACCGACTCCCCATCTTCACAGTGGCTTGCTGGATCATCAAGTCATTCACTACAGACAAACTCGCATGATGCACATCAAGGTCTAATTCCTTCAAGGCAGCCATTAACCTTGCTGCCGGATGGTTCTTTTTACTGCATTGGATTCGAATCATAGCATCGCATCCGATAATCTTCACATCAATATCCAATTCAATCAATTTACAGCCAAGGTGGTTCGACAAGTTGAGGTTTTGATCATGCTGTGGTGCTGTAGAACGAGACTCTTTACATGCCAATTCTTTCTTCATCTCATCTAATTGTTTCTGCAACTCCTCTTTCTCCGAATCTGCATTCTGTACCTTTGTCCTAAGTTCCTCAATATATGAAATTGCATCACCGAGAAGTGATGCTTTATCCATCTTCGATACATTAGGAACCACAGCCCGCAATGCATAAAACTTCTGGTTAAGCTTCTCTCTTCTTTGGCGCTCTGCTTCAACATGATTCAGAGGCTCTTCCCTTCCATTTGCGGGTTTTCTCCCTCGTTTCCGAGGCCTCTTTTCGGGCTCCACTACTCTGCTACTATCAGCTTCCTTAACAACAGAAGCTTCAATATCAGAGTTATCTGAATCCCTAGTACCACCAGTTGATTTCGCCACACCAGAAGGCGGCAAAATTACACCAGAAGTAAACGAAAGCATCCCCTCTTCATTACTCCCTCTCGAAGTGGGCGACGTCTTCTTCTTATTCTCCTCCGACACAAACTGAGAGTTCGCTGAAAACAGATTCTCTTTCCCACTTCTCTTACTCTCACCAAAGTTCAATATCTCCCCAGATTCTGGTTTCAACAAATGAGCAGAAGAATTCCCATTCCTCACACTATTACTCCCATCAAAGCCATAATCGGAGAAATTTAAGCAGAAACTATGTCCCTGCTGATGATTTCCAGCATGAATAGAAATTGGATTCTCAGTTAAACTACTAGAACTCGGATTGTCAGAGAACTGAATTGCCTTCTGAACCTGCTGATTCTGACTGCTAGTATTATTGTTGTTGCCGTTTTTATTGCTGTCCTTAAGCTCGACTTCATTATTAGGTTCACTAAGCCAAAGGGAAGACGGATCATTTTCGCCTTGATCAGCTGTATTATTACCCATAGACCAAGAAGCAGCTTCAATTCCATTATTGAAGTTAAACAAAATCCGAACCTTATTCATCAGATCTGTGCTTTGCGTGATAAGCTCCGTTGACCCCAGTTCAACAACCCCATTTGCCGAAGGTATGCAAACCATGGTTTGCAAGCCGAAATTCTGCCCTTGCCTCGCTCTCTCGCACATCGAACTAGCTAACCGGTCCGAACCAGCAACCCAAACCGGAGTTGAATTGAAAAGAGCCTGCACCGGAAGCCCGCCGCCGTTGACGAAAGACTGCGTCATGGATAACAAAAAGAACCACTCGGTGTCGGTGACTTCTTCGTCGACGGCATCGTCTGTGGTGGCTGTGGAGCCGGAAATCAAAGAGTTAAGTTCTCTAAGAACTTTCTTACGGTGCTCTTGTTCCGCAACCGTAGATGAAGAAGCTTTCAACTTTCCTTTCCCTTTATCTTCTTCGCCTTTGTAATACCCATCGCCCCAGCAGAGTACGGTAGTGCCGGAGTAATCGTGCGAGGACTGCCAAAAAATCGCATAAGTCCAACACTCGCGAGCGCCTTCGATGAGAGCATGGAGACGCTGTTGAAGAGTTTCTTGATTGAGGAGAGAAACGAAGGGCTGAGATTGGGCGAAAGAGGACATGGAAAGGTCGGGTCCACCACCACTACCACCAGCAGCAACTGGTGTGGAAGTTGATGCAGAGGATTGCGGCGGCGGCCATAAAGCCGAAAGATCGGAGCTCATAAAAGCTTCCATAACCGGTGCGTTATCGTCCGTCCAAAGATTCATGGTCGGCGCTAACCTATAGTCCTTCATTCAATAAGATTTCGCCAAATTTCGTTCTTTTAAAAAAAAAAAAAATTGTTTCCCAAGGAAAATTTGTTTTTGTTGTTTGGAGGAATAAGAAGAGGAAGAGGAAACAGAACGTAGAGAGGGTGGCAACAGGGAGATTTGATTATTTTGGGTTCATTAGGTTTGGTTCGGGATTTTATTTATTTATTTATTTTTTATTTGAGCCGATTTTTTTTTTTTTTTTGGAAAGGGTAGGTGGGGAAATAGAGGAACTAGAGAGTGGACAAAACAGTAAAAAAAAAAAAAAAAGGGGGGCGAGGGGTTATGCGTAAGGGAGGGGGCGGGGAAAGCCGATTAAATCGGTAAAAGTTTGGCGTTTGGAGCAGCCGATTAAGTTGGCTGGGTCTCAGCGGCTTATTGGCTTAGGTTAGAGCACGTGTGGGGCAGGTGGCAGTGTTTGGTTTGTTCATTATATGGATTAGATCAGCAAGGTTGACTGAAGTTTGATAGAATAGGAGAAGCGCCAATATTCAATTTTGTAGAGCTATTTTGTGACTCTTGACTCTTTAAGGGATAGACGATATTAGATAAGATCAAAATTTTCAAAATAAAATTAGTAATTTTTTCTTTTTCACCTCCCATTTTCTTCTAAATTTTACCTTTTATATATATATATTCAAGTAATAAATTCATTTTTTATATTCATTTAATCTTATAAATAGATTAAAAATTATTATATATTTAATTTTTTAAAAACTTGACAGATAGTGATTAAAATATTTTTTTTAAAAGAACTCAATTCTTTTCAAGTAAAATTAACAAAAATTTTATTGCATATTTATATGTTTTATTTTACTATTGGCAAATGCAAAAGAAAATGCATGAGTATAAAACATTGTTTAAAAAAAATAGAAAACGCTTCAGTCAAGATTTTACTTGTTTTCTGCGAGTTTATTGGCTATGACAATGGAACTAAAACAGTATGTGTGTGTATATAGATATATATATTCATGGTTTTTAATGGGTTTCCTAAACAGCAAGTAGATTTAAATAAATACTAAGAATAGTATTGGGAAGACATTGTCAAACAAATTCCCACATCTGTTTCTGGATCAAATATATTAATACACACTAGCCCTGATAATGAATTCGATTAATTGACTCTTTTCAGTTACATGCTTTGAGTGGCGGCTTCTATCTGTTCAACATATATGATATAGCCATAGGCTTGAGTGCGGAATCAAAATTCTTATACTATATATATTCTTCGTAAAACTAGTCTATACCTTTTTAAATCTGATAATTTATTATGTGTATGATTAAAAATTAGAATCCAAGGATTATTCTTATAATAATAATAATAATAAGAAGAAGAAGAAAAAATTTATCATATGATAATTAATAATCATTAAATCTTAATTCTAAATTAGCATCATAAAAAATTCTAGACTTAATTATATTTTCAAAATAATTACTATTATCTATTCATAGCTTTTTTTTTGTTTTAGTCTAAGATTAAAAAAAAATGTAAATGTTGATATATAAACTAAAATTTATTATTTATAATTTCTCAAGAATGATTTATAAATCTATTGAATTAAACTTAAATTATGTTATAATTTTTTTAAAATATATAATATTAATTATTTTATGAAAATAAATATTTTGCATATTATTTTATACCGGTGTCCATAATTAATTATGGAAAATTATAAGGTTATTAATATTTAATATGTGACTTGGGTTACTTGAATGTCTCCTTTTCTTTGTCTTTAGCCTCCATGCCACTATGAAAAAAATAAAACAACGAAGAGAAGCCGAAGTGTTCCAATGACGTTACAGCGTTATCGTGAATAGTCTAACGGTCTGTGACGCAATCAAGCCTCCTACATCGCTTTGGACACCTGACATTTCATCATCTTCGGCTTCTACTTTGAATGAGCCGCCGATTTTTTTACTTCAGTATAAGATTTTCCATTTTTCTTTTCCCCCCTCATTTTTCTTTTATTTTTGGATATTTTATTTCCCTCTAACTGTGCAACGAGTCATGGTAAGCAGTAAATAAGGACAACCTAAAAAAGGAAATAAACATAGCTTTTTAATGAAGCAAGGGACGCGTTGGCGTCGCCAGAATCAATCTTGGCCGTCTATCGATTATCCTCCTGTTCCTATGTTTTTTTTTTCCCGTGAATGTTGAAAAAAATCACATCAAAAGTCACGTGTCAAATTAGTTAAATTTCGAATTTTAATTCAAACAATTGATTTTTAATTAAATTTAATAAATATTTTATAAAAAATTATTTAATTATGTGATATAATTTTTAATATTAAATAAAAATTTAAAATTTTAATATTTATAAAAATAAAAAAATTATTAAAATCAATTTGCATCTGTAATTGTCTCTATTCAATTAATTTTTACTTACTCATAAAATAATGGATCTTAAAATATATATTGTGCCAAACAAAATCAATTTGACCAGCCTTACCCAATCTAATTTTTCTGCACTAATTCTCATTAATATTTTAATTATAAGCACGTTTTGCTTGATGCTTTTGCAGTGAAATTAGATTTCATTATATTAAATTATTTTTGGTTGGGACACGTTTGAGAACCACTGTCCCGTGTGAAAATAACACCATCTATCTAATCGTATTTTCTTTAATTTTCTTTATTTGCAGCTATAACTTTATATTTTTTATTAATTAAAACTTATTTAACTCCAAGTTATAGTATTGTTTCTACAAGCACAAAATTTGAAATATTGTTAACAATTACATCCCAAATCTACCCAAAAAAAAAAAAACTTTAGCAAGCTTACAATTAACTCCTTCAAGTCCGATCTGCATTATTGATAGAATCTAAATCCTACCAAAGATATAATCATTGTAAGTCGATGTCTTAAAATTAATTAACATGAGCCTTTTTAGTTCATAAAAGGAAAAAGTGACAACATATCATTATTAGAATATTTTACTTATTAGATTAATGAGTAAAACTTTATTGTTAACATGTTACTCCTTAAACAGCGATTATTTTAAGAGAAAAAACAGTTTAAACTTAGAATTTGTTTTTTTTTTTTTAATTACATTATTTGAATGCATGAAAATTCGTTTTTAATGAATTAGAGCCACGTTTGATTTCGAACGAGACTGAAACTTCAAGTGACAACATTTTGGGGCGAAAATATCCCCAACACATTGGAACCTTTCTACGAAAACATCCTCAATCATGACTTCTTCAGAGTTAAAATTACAAGCATGTGAAAGAAAATGTGATTGAGTATGTAAAAATATAAAAATAAGAGGAAGGAAAAAACTAGAATGACATGTAAGCAATGGGGCATTATTACTTAATTCAAATGGAGTGACATTATCATGAAAAAGTCAAAGCAAAATATTCATGCCACTTTACAAGTTAAAATGATGAATTGAAAAGAGCATTCAAACTTCCAATTGGGTTAATCACTTTTTCTTTTTCTTTTTTTTCAAATGCCTTAGCCTTACAAGACATTAATTATTACTGCCTCTGCCTCAGTCTACAGTTTCTGAAACCCCGTTTCAACACCATGACTTCAATTCAAGTTTAACCTCTCTATCTTTTGGCTGATGTCTTCATAAGTTTTGACTGGTTATTAACCTAATGAATCTCTATTCAATGATATACTCCTCCATGTTTTTGACTCAACCGCTGTGGGTTTATGTCTTCAAATGCTTTCAACTCACGTCATATTTCCGAACACTTATGTTGATCTATATTACAGATGATTATATAGAAAAAAATAATTATAAATTTATTATGTCATTTTTTCTTTTTCTTTTTCTTTTTGGATTGTTAATACAATGAATAAAACTTGGATAATTATCAAGTTCATTTCTATAGAAGTTTAGTTTAATTTAAAAATATGACCTTAAGATATGATTTGTTGACTGAGCTATCCTTAAAAACACCGTTTAAAAATGCATATACCATATGATCTTAAATTTTCTAAGTGAAATGTTACTAAGTGTTTTGTAGCACTAATTAAGATTATATTTATAAAAAAAATCAAACAGTGGTAGTTTTTTTTATTAGAGAAAACAATATGGTCGACAGCATATATGCCAGTTGGTCCCATAAATATAATTTTTTTTCAATTGCATACCTCAATGGACAATGATTGTTTATTCATTGCCAGCCCTTCTCTTGTGGACTCTTGTGTTGGGAGTTTTTTGCTTCTTAATTAAATTCCAAAGTAAGATGGAGCCTACAAGTTTGGTGAGGGTTTAGGTCTCGTGCCATTCTCCTACTTGCAGAAGACGCCCCCCCACACACTCTCAAAAACAAAACAAATAGATTAAAAAAAGATTCTTTTTTCCAAAGTGAGCAAAACAGAAAGCAATTTGAATATATCCAAAAAAATGCACATTCAAAAGGAAATAAAGAAAAAAAATTAAAAGAAAAAAGCAAAATTCTGGGACTGCATGCAAACATCAAATGAAAGAAAGAAGAAGAAAATAGTTAAATTTAACTCGACTTATATTGAATATTTGTAAAATTTTCTTCTCAATTACACTTGAACTTATATATATATATATATATATATATAGTAATGTTAAGAGGTAGGGACAATGACAAGAAAATGTAATGGCAAGTCTGGGACAGAAATGAAAGAAAGTATAATTGTTAATTATTACACTTATGGAAACATCACCCCGCAATTGTCAATCCCAAGATTCTTAATTTAGAAGAGATAATAAAATGTTGTAATTTTATAATTTCTCCAAATTTGACCATTTGATTTTCTATATTTATTTTTTTTCACAAAACATAATAATTCCAATTTTTTTTAAAGGTTTCTATTTTATGGCTATAAGAAGTATCTATCAAATGTTATAAACTGATTATATATATATATATATATGTATATTTTGGGTATATAGATCATCTTAGATCTCAATTTTCTTGGTGGATATGAAACTTCAAAGGAGCTGGCCGTTAATTCCGAAGCAAATTGCAATAATCCCGTGTTTCATTGTTGCCTCTTTTGACCGAAAAAAAAAATCCCATCGTTTTAAGATTCGGTCTTCACAAATTAATAATTCCAACAAGTTTCACATGACATGTTACAGAATAAAGTTTGGCTAATTTTTGGATAATTCTAGAGGTTAATTGGTATATTTTTATAGTAATAATATTATATTAAATATAATAGTTGATAATTTGTTGTTTTTGATATATTAGAGAATATATTATTATATATAATAACTTTAAAAAGAGATTTTAGGCTGTTATATATCTAATAAAATCCTACTAAATAATACTATATTACGTGCACCAAAAAAAGAAAAAAAATACTACATTACAACTGGCAATAATTGTTAATCTTAAAGAATGAGATAGGATTTAATGGATCATAAGACAACGGAATCATCTTTGCTTGTCCTTGATTGATGGCTCCACCAATTTTTTATTCAAAACTTATTTTTATATATCTAACAAGGCTTAATTAAACTCCTTGATTTTATCTTTTAATTTGTTCCTTTTTCAATCCCCATCTGTCTATCTAAATGTTTCATATAAATCAAAATAAATAAATAAATATATATATATATATATATTCAAAATTACTGGTATCGATACAAATTATGATCATAATTAGATAATCTTTGATACACATAAAAAAGACTAATTGATAAATAATGTAAATTAAAAATAAATTATTATTTTGAATAAAATATTAAAAATATTAAAAATTTATTTAAATATTAAATTAACAATAAAAAAATTATTGAATGAAAATTAAAAACTAATTTAAATATAAATTAAAGATTGAATACTTGTTTTGATGTTAACAAAAATACAAGGATTACCTAAATAAAATGATGCAAGTCTAGAGTTTTTTTATTACTTTATTCTACTTTAAATATTACAATAAATAAATTAAATAAAAACCAAATAAAGTAAAGTGATATAAAAAAAAGAAAAAGAAAAGAAAATGTAGTCACATAGACAATAAGAACAAAAACGAGGGGCTAGAAGAAAAGGCAAAGTTCACTTTTTTATTGGATTTATCCATGGATGAATAATCTGTTTGACTCAATGGATATTGGACAAATCTAAATATAGTATTTAATAATTTAAATCAATTTAATTTAGTTAAATTATTGTATATATATTAAAAATTTTATTATTTAAATTTAATTGTAATATTAATATATAAAAATAATTTTTTGAACAATAATATACGCCTTGGGCCAATATAAACTTAAGTGAAAATATTTCTACTCGATGCCTAACACTTCTAATAATTATAGAGTAGAAGAAAACAAAAATAATAGGGTGGAAGGCAGCAGTGGCACGCGATTGATAGTGGAAACAACCGTGTCCACGTGTCACGGGCTGAAACTTTAGTCTAGCTGCTTCCTTACATGCCTAAGTCAGCCTAAAAACACTCAAAAGGAGAATCTAAATTTTTCAATGACACTGAAGCTAAAAGCTTAAAAAACAGAAAAGAAAAACACAAAGAAAATAGAGAGGAATGCTCAAATATATTTCTCAAGTGTTTGATAATACAAATGAGGCTGGGGAGGCCTCTATTTATAGTTGAATTCCCCATACATCAATGGCTCAGATTAAATCTAATGGACGGCTAGGATTTACACTTATCTATAAAATCTAGAATCCCAGATGAATTTAAACTTTAATAACTTTATCTCTATCTAATTTTAAATAAGTTGGAGTAGTTGTTTTTAACTGTATCTCCAAGCTTCTAGAAACTAGGCCTTCTAGAATTCTCCAAAGATTGGGCTTATTTTAGTGGGCCAAGTTGTTCCATGTAACTTGTGTCTTTGGGCCTGGGCCGATTAGTGCGGCCCGTGACATTCTCCCCCACTTGCTCTCGCGACACCCTTGTCGCGTCCTCCAAATGGAACTGTTTAATCTTATCTTGGAACTGCCACAATGCCTCGGCCGGTTCCCAACTTGCCTCGCTATCGGGAAATCCTTTCCATTGGACAAAGTACTCATGCCTTGGCCTGTGACTTTTCTACCGTACCACCCAATCTGTAAGAATGAATTGTACCTCTTTATTGTAAAAAGCCTTCACCCCTACCGGTGCACACTGTGACTTGCCTCGGTCTGGATCCTCTCGATCCTCATAGAATGGTTTGAGCATGTTGACATGAAGAACGGGGTGTACCTTGAGCTTTATCGGTAACTCAAGTTTATAGGCTACCTTGCCTACCTGTTTCAAAACTCTACAAGGGCCCTCGTATCTCCGCACAAGCCCTTTATGCATGCCTGGGTTGCGTAGCACCAAATGTAGTTTGACAAGAACTAAGTCTCCAACCTGAAATTGTACATCCCTTCGTTTTTTATTTGCCCATTTCTTGGTACGCTTTTCTGCCTTGTGTAAAAAAGCCCTGGCTAGGTCAGTTTGCTCTTGCCAAGCCTTGGCAAACTTGTAAGCTACTGGATTCGGTCCTGTATAGCCTATTACAACAGCACTAGGTGTGAGCAATTGTTGCCCTGTTGCTATCTCGAACGGACTCTGGTTTGTAGCCTCGTTCCGCTGTAAGTTGTAAGAAAATTGGGCTACATCCAATAACTTTGGCCAGTTACGCTGCGTAGCACTCACATAGTGACGAAGATATACTTCTAGCAAAGCATTCACTCTCTCGGTCTGCCCATCTGTTTGGGGATGCACGCTAGTGGAGAAGTTCAAGTCTGACCCCAATAACTTGAACAATTCTGTCTAGAACCGTTCTGTAAATCGCTCGTCTCGATCGCTAACTATGGTCTACGGTACTCCCCAGTACTTTACCATATTTTTCAGGAACAATCGGGCTGGTTCCTCTGCAGGGCACTCTTTGGTTGCTGGAATGAAAGTTTCATACTTGGAAAATCTATCCACCACTACCATGATGCTCCCAAACCCATACACCTTAGGCAGTCCAACTATGAAATCCATGAAGACACTCTCCCATGGCCGCTCTGGTATGGACAATGGCTGCAATAGTCTCGCTGTTGTTCTCTGCTCAACCTTGTCTTGTTGGCACATAAGGCAAGTTTTCATATATGCCTCAACATCATCGCCCATGTGTGGCCAATAGTAACGGTCCTTCAATAGTGCCAAGGTATGATGCATACCGGGATGACCAGCCCATCTTGAATCATGGCACTTCTACATGATCTCCTTGCACAACTTTCCATACTGAGGCACATAAAGGCGGTGTCCTTTGGTGTAGAGTAAGTTTCTTTCAACCCAAAACCGTCCAGTCTTTCCTTCTTCGGCATTTTCTATAAGGGTTTTAGCTGTGGGATCATAGGACAACCCTTCTTTGATGCGCTCCAATAGTGAACTCTTAGGGCGACTAATGGCTGCAAGATCTACCTTTCGACTCAGCGCATCAGCCATGGCGTTAGCTTTCCCTGGCTTATACTCCATGATGAAATCAAACTCTGCCAGGAAAACCTGCCAACGTGCCTGTTTGGGGGATAACTTTTTTTGAGTTAGAAAATAACTATTTGCAACATTGTCTGTAAAGACAATGAACTTGGACCCCAACAGGTAATGTCTCCATACGCGCAAGCAATGCACCACTACGGTCATCTCTTTTTCTTGGACCGTATACCTCCTCTCAGTTTCATTGAGCTTACAACTTTCGAAAGCCACAAGTGCCATCTTGCATCAACACTCCTCCAATCGCAAAGTCTGATGCATCCATATGGACCTCATACGGTTTAATATGATTTGGCAAGGCAAGTACGGGCTCCTCTGTCATGGAACGCTGTAACTTATCAAAGGCGTGTTGGCACTCAGGGCTCCAATCCCATGCTTTTCCTTTTTTACGTAAGTCTGTCAATGGTGTGGTGATGCTGGAGTAGCCTTTGACAAAACGTCTGTAGTAGTTTGCCAACCAAAGGAATGACCGCAACTCTGTTACCTTGGTTGGTGACTCTCAATCGAATATGGCCCGAACCTTGCTTCCATCCGTTCGGATCTGGCCACCTCCCACAATGTGGCCTAAGAATGACACCTTATGTTAGGCAAATGCACTTTTCCCATTTCACATAAAGCTCATGATCTCGCAAGACTTGAAACACCTTCCTCAGGTGCTCTATATGCTCCTCAAGTGACTTACTATAAATCACAATGTCGTCGAGGTAAACAATCACAAAACGATCTAAAAAAGGTTAGAGTACTTTATTCATTAGAGTATAAAAAGTCGCTAGAGCATTGGTCAAACCAAAAGGCATTACTAAGAACTCGTATGAGCTGTAGCACGTCACACATGCTGTTTTTGGCTAATCTCCCTCAGTTATTCTCACTTAATAGTACCTCGATCGCAAGTCGAGCTTGATGAACCATCTTGCCTCTCCAAGTTGATTAAACAAGTCTGCGATGAGTGGGATTGGGTACTTGTTTTTCACAGTGAGCTTATTGAGTGCCCGATAGTCTATGCATAACCTCAAGGACCCATCACGTTTTCGCTAAAACAAAACCGATGCACCAAATGGGGCTTTGGAAGGTCTAATGTACCTAGCATCCAAAAGCTCTTTCAACTATCTTTGTAACTCTTCTAACTCTAGTGGTGACATTCCTTACGACGCCTTAGCTGGCGGTTCAGCATTAGGCAGTAGCTCAATCTTGTGATCCACCTCTCTCTTAGGTGGTAGCTTCTTCGGTAACTCTGCAGGCATCAAATCTTCAAAAGACTGTAGCATTTCTAGCACCTCTAAAAGAGTCTTATCCTTGGATTTCTGAGGCTCATCAAACTTTAAAGCTGCCAAGTAGGTGACTTCTTCTCTACGCACTCCTTTGGCAAGCTAGATTGTAGATAGCATCTTGGCTTTGGCACCCATCTCTCGATTCACCGGCACAATGCATTGGTAACAGGCATCTAGGATACATATGCAATCGGCAAATGGTACAAGGAGAGCATTTATTAGGTCAAGAAAATTCAAGCCAACCACACAGTCATAGTCATCAAGTGGTATAACCTCGATGGTTTCTTTGCCTTTCCAGTCTCTAAGTTGTAAGTCCACGGCTTTTGCAACACCCATGGTTGGGACCTCTTTTGAATTGACTGTCTTGATCCACCCAGTTGTCTTCTCAATTTTGAGATCAAGATTTTTGGCAACATCCTCAGATAGGAACAAATCTGATGCCCCTGTGTCGACCAGAGCACTTATTTTTCTGCCTGTAATAAAAACATCTACCAACATCAACCCTTTTTGCTTTCGACACTTTTTTGCCTTGATAGAACTCATGATCGAGCAAAGTTTCAGGGTCTCCTTTTCTGGCTCATCATCTTCTTTGTTGATGGAGGACAGCTTAGTTTTTTTTGGACAGTCTCACATCCGATGAAGACCATCACATAAGAAACATTTCACTAGCTCTTTGTCTTTCTTCTTATCCCATGGCTTGTAAAACCTTGGCTTCCCTGTTAATAGTTTTTTGTTATTATTTTTGAACTTTCAGTCTTTGTCTCCCCCACCGTTGCCCTTGCCCTTGGACTTAAAAGACTCAGACTTGTCCGACTTCTTTATGCCGAGCTCGATCAAGGATTCTGCTATGGTCATGGCTTTGGTCAAGTCTTGGATACCTCTTCGTTGCAACTCTTGCTTCGCCCAAAGTTTGAGTCCATCCATGAATGAAAAGAATGCCTCATTCTCCCCCAAATTTGAAATCTGGAGCATAAGTTCGCTAAACTCTTGAACATATTCCCGAATTATGCCTTGTTGCGTAAGCTGTCGCAACTTTGCACGCGCCTCATCTTCGGCATACCCTGGATAGAACTGTTGCCTGAACTCTGTTTGGAACACTTCCCAAGTTTCAATGGCAGTACCCCTATGCTTTTCATCATTGCATCGACGATGCCACCATAAAAGAGCCACATCGGTAAAATACATGGAGGCGGTATTTACCTTAGTAGCATCATCCTTGATGCCTATTGCTCGAAAATATTGTTCCATCCCCCACAAGAAGTTATCCACATCTTTTGCAGATCAGGTTCCCTTAAACTCTTTTGGCTTGGGGATCTACATCCTGTGTTTAGATGTCACAGCTAGCACGTTACCTCCTATAGCTGCTTTGCATGATGAGAGCTCCCCCATGAGCTCTTCCATTTGCTTTTTCATGGCCTCTACCACA
>JBBYHK010000023.1:15977705-15999987 GCA_038382065.1 Adansonia grandidieri | reverse complement strand
TGAATTTAAACTTTAATAACTTTATCTCTATCTAATTTTAAATAAGTTGGAGTAGTTGTTTTTAACTGTATCTCTAAACTTTTAGAAACTGGACTTTCTAGAACTCTCCAAAGATTGAGTTTATTTTAGTGAACCAAATTATTCCATGTAACTTATATCTTTGAGCCTAGGCTGATTAGTATGCCCGTGAGTAATGTGTCTAACAAGTATTAGCCTTTGGCTGCCGTCCCTATCTTCGTTGTTACTGTTACTCAGATCTTGTCTTCTTCCTTCCACTTTGGCGGCACTACCTATCATTAGCCATGCGCTACACACCTTCAATTTCAAACGTGCTCTATTATATTGCGCCCTTCCATTTCGACTTTCCCTTTAGTACTTTGCTTTTCTCTTTCTGATTTTTTTTTTAAGTTTTTCTAATTAATTTTTAAAATATTTTAAAGTTATTATATATAATAATAATATTTTTAATTAATATAGGAAAAAATAAAATATTAATTTTTAATATAATATTATTATAGTTAGTATATTAATTATTTTAAAAAATATTTTATAAATTAAATTTAGCCCGATTGCATTCACTTAACTTACGCTTAATAATATTTGATATAATTATACAAACATTACACGCATAAAATTAAAAAATATGACACGACATGACACGAATACATTCTCAAAATTTATCTAATACGAATTATAAACATATCAAAACTAATATAAGTGTAAAAACATTAAACATGATTATGATAAAATAAAATATACGAATATGATATAAATATATGAATTATTAAGTCTAACTTGACTATACGATTGGATTTGTTGGTACTCTTCTAATTAATTATAAATATTGCCAATTTTTGCTAAAAGGAGATAAAATTAATCTTCGAGGTGCACTGCTCTTAAAGAAAATATCTTGTTTATTTATCATTATAATTTATTTTCATATCACTGCAAAATTTTAAAAAATTAATAATAATTAATATTTATTTTTAAAAAATAAAAAATCAAAATTTTAAAAATAAAAAAATCATTTTTAACGATCATCTTTTAAAATTATATTTTAAAAAAAACTTTGAAAATGACCGACACTATTAAATTAAAAATAATATTTATTTTTAATATTATTAAATTTAAAATAAAAATAATGTTTTTAATCATTTTTTTTAAATATCTCTTAGTTTTTTAGGGTGTGATTGATGCAAGAAGAAATTTGCCATGTGCTTGGCTTTAAATTCACAAACAAATTAAAATTCCCAAATCTAATAGTCCTACCGAGTGGCTGCTTCTGTTTAAAAATTCTGAGGTCTAATTACTTATCAAAAAAAATTATTTTAAATTTGATAATTTATATATTTATATTATATTTATATATTATAATTATATATAAATTTTTTAAATTTATATTAATTTTAATATTTTATAATAAATATTAAATAAATTTTTAAAATATATTTATATTATTATATTAAACATTATGAAATCTATGATTCATGATTGTATCATCTCATATTCAGTTCCACCAAAATGAGACAGGAAGTTTTGATCAACTCGCCAATTAAATTGTGTAATGTCACTCTGTATAAGTGGTCCAATCTCACGGAAAAAGTGTGGAACATCAAATCAAACTAAAAACCGACTATAAACTTTCCAACTTTTTTTAGTTAATCATTAATTATCTCCCTTACAAAAAAATTTGTGGAGCGAGGAAAATTGTTTTATCCTAGTAATCTATTATAGTCATCATCCAAATGGACAAAATTTGAAATTTTTGGAATTATTGTGTTATTTCAAACTTTGCACGATACGGTATTTAATATATATATATATATATATATGAAAAAAATTTTAAATTTAATTTAATTAATTTATATAATTATTTTTAAAAATAATATCCAACAGATTAAAATTTTAAATTTTAATATTTATAATTTTTTTATAAGAAGATTAAAACTTTTTTTTTTGTTAAAGTTTCAAAATAAAATGGTGACTGAAATAGCTACGTAAATAAAAGTTAAGGTTTTCTGTCTTCAAACTTATTCCATCTAATTATGATCATCAATCATACAGCTTATAATCTATAACTACAATAAAAGGAAGAGGCTGTAGAGAAATAGGAAGGAAAAGAAATAAAGGGAGAAAGAAAAGGAAAAGAGAGAGGAGAAAGGAACGAGAATAATTTTTTGATTGTTTTTGTGTTATTTTTTTGTATTTTATTTTTATATTATTTTTTATATGTATAAAGCATTAATAATTTATTTGTTTCTTCATTTTTGTACTAACAAAAAATTATGTTTGTATTATTTTTTGTATTATATCGTGCTTTAATTATTTTATCATTACTCGCTAGAAAAAAATTTTATTTTATTTTATGTTTAAATAATTTATTTAAAAAGTTGGTCCACGTGTTCACTCTTGGGTAGACCTATTATTCATACCCAACCCGTTCAAAAAAGGTTTTTTTTTCTTTTTTGTTTATTTTTAAATAAAGAATTTATGTAATTGTCCAACACATTTAAGAAAAAATATTTGTATCGTGTTTAATTTATTTTTGGAATCATATTATTTTAATTATTTTTTTATATTATTTTTGTGTCATATGTCAATTTATTCCATATTTTTTATAATTTATCATAATTATTTCTTTTTTTTAAATAATGTATTTAAAGTTATTTGATCATACTTTAACTAGCATATTAATTTAGGATTGTAACTAACCAGACGAGGAAAAAAGTTGAAAAAGAAATTCATTTTATTAATCATTTTTATTTAAAGTTTAGATGATGTATTTAAAGATATTGGTCCGCATGTTCACTCATAAGTCAATTTAAGATCTGCATTTGATTCGCTTAGGAAAAAGTTTTTTTTTTTAATTTTTAAATGATGTATTAAAAAAAATTTGTATAGACATTTATACGTGAGTCAAATTAGTATCTATACAAACCTATTAAGAAAAAATTAAGTTTTTCCTTTTTTTTTGTTTTGTTGTTTAAACGGTGCATTTAAAATAATTGAACCCTCATTAATTTTAAAGTTAATTTAAAATCCGTATTCACCTATAGATAATTATTATAAATATAATTTTCATAATTAAAAATGTCATTATTAATATTATTACATTTTAAAAATAAAAAAATAATTATAATTTAATAAAATTTAATTTGAATTAATTTTTACTGTTAATCTAAATATTATTAAAAAAATTAAAAACCCCAGCGTTAGCGGGGTTGTTAATGCTAGTTGACTATAATTTTTATATAGTTTTTCTACTTTTGACAATATGGTGAAACTAATTATAAAAGCCTAATACCAAACCTAGTTGGAAAAATGATAATTTAGCTATGTGCTAGTGTATTAGTTCATTGTATGAAGACCAACGCAAACCAAATATTCTTTTCAAGTTCATTGAAGTTAGGAAAAATGATGACATGATAGCTTGAAACATAATTAAAATGCTTTTTATTTTTCTACATCTTTACCATATATAATCTAATAGTAATTTGATAAATTCAGATGATTTTTTTTTTTTTTTTGTAAAACAAAATAAAATCACACATATATAGGCATCTAATAAATAATAATTACGGTCCAATTTCAAAATACTGATAAAAATGCATAAAAAAATTCCATTTTTTAAGGTAAAAAAATATGACTTTGTTTTTCATCGTTAAGTTGTCTAGTTTACAAATTCAATTTTAAGAAGAAGAATATGATAAGATCATAGAATTATTACTAATAGCTTTTACTACTTTATAATATAAAATTGTAAAAGTATTTTGTGTCAATTGTGAAGGATGATTGTATGCAAGAGAACTTAAGGAGCCGGTAATTGTTGAAAAAGGACACTTACGCATCTAATAAATAAAAGGAGGATCAAAGAGACCAGGGTCGACCACTAGAAGATGATCGTAGTTAATGCCATAATGGCACATGAATAATTTGTTTGATGCGCGCCAAACCTAAAAACAAATAGTCTAGATACCTAAAACGATATATATATATATATATATATGTGTGTGTGTGTGTGTGTGTGTGTGTATGTATGTATATGCATGAAATATTGGGGAGTTAACGTGAAAGCAAAGTGTGTGAAGCATCAGGGTCACGTAGTTTTTAATTTTGATTATCTACTCAAGCTGAGCTGACACGCATATCTTGGCCACTAGATTATCTCTAGCCATTATCGTGATCATCTTCAAGAGCCAAACAAATACCAATGCCTGCTCCTGCTACTGTCAGGCACACGGTTCAAGCTTTTGCGACTCGTGTCATGATATACAGTACCATTAATCCCCTAGGCTTTTCTCAGTTGTTTAATGTCTCAATATTTACCTGATCATATCCGACGGACAATGGCAGATGAGATTATTGTGGATTAAAAATTCATAACGACTGCAAATATATGTTCAAACCCTAGATATAGTTAAGATTCGAACACAGAAATTTCTAACACGATCTAATCTTATCGCCTGAGTTAAAGCTTAAATGACACAGTTAGTGAATCATTGTAATAAATTAGAGTTCCATTTCTTTTTTTGAAGTACTGATAGAAAACCTAAGAGACAAAGTCCTGTTTTCAATATTCGCTTTAAACAAAATATATATAATTATGTAAATGTAAATATAGAAAGAGAACTGACCCCAGTCCCAGGGTGTGGTGAAATACTATCCGTCGATATGATCATCTTTTCATGCACTAGTAACTTACCGCTACCCTCAGTTTAAAATAGAAAATTAATTAGATAAGATATAAACTTTGATTTGTATTTGATGTTCTGTATGTTAATATATAAATTTATACACAATAATCAATGTTATGATATTTTATTATTAAATAAATAAAATTTATAAAAATTTATAAAAATAAATAAAATATCAATATTTTTTAATAAATAATATAATAAATTTATTATCAATATATAAATTTTTATAAACTAATACCACACTAAATATAAATCCATAAAGCTTTGCCGGAGAGTCAGCATCTTGGGCTCTTTGCATCTGATCATCAAACAAAAAAGCCGAAAGGGAGAAAAGAAATTTGCGTTTTTTCTTTCCCCAAAACCTGTCAAAACCTGCTGACAATGACAGATCGAATGCACACCTCTGATTCATGAATCTTATGTTTGTTGCATTTTAAAAACGTGCCGCCTGCTGCATTAAACCAGTAATTTCTAACCCTACATTTCTGCCTTTGTCCCTCTAATTTAGTTTATAAGATCTAAATGCTATATTTATGGGGTCACAGTCACATAGATAGTCAAGGTCTAGAAAACCGAAAATTTGTCATTTGCCTGGCTTTTTCTCAAGGGTAATTTCCTCACAAGAAATGGAAACAAATTAGCACATTTTAAAGCCAACCCTCTAGGGTTTTTAACTTTCACACAGCAATTGTTTGTCAGAATAGGAAATTTTTCTTAGAAGAAGAATTTAGTGAAGGAATTTGGGTGTAACTTTAACGTGAGACTCAATTGTTATCCTAAGTATCTATCTTATTTTTTAAAATTTATTTACAAGTGAAGTTAATCCAAATCCCCTGTTTGCTTAGTTTGCATCTACTGTATCTATACCTAATATTTACACTGTATTAATTCGACGTAAAACACGTAAGGTTTTTAATAAATGGTTGGAAGGACAGTCCAAAATGTTGACAATAAATATATATCTGAAAAACCAGAAATATTGTGATCATTATTTTACACTTGAATGCATATTTTGTCCTTCTCCTTTTCCATTTTTGGCCGGACACATGCTTGCCAGCTATATATATATATACATATGTTTAATTTAAACTTTAAAAAAAAAATTAAACAGCGGTGGGCCATGGTACAGTTGGGAAATAAAAAAGAAACAATTTGAATAAAGAAAATATATTCGTCATTGTGAAGAAAAACAATATTCATAGCTGATGGTTTCATCTTTCAGCTAAAATGAAGAACAAGCGTTAATAGGACTTGAATAAAAAACTATTACTTATCTAAATTTGATCTAACTCAAAAATTAATTTTATTATTTAAAATATATATATTTTTTTAAATTATTAAAAATCTAATAAATTCAATCCAGTTTAAATTAAATTTATCAAATTAGATACATATATAACTTAATACGTGAATAAATTTATTTTTAAATATATATTATCCAAATTTATTAAATTCATTGTTCTCATAGAAGATCTACTTAAAGCTTATGATCTCCATCTCCCACTTTCATTTTACAACTAAAGCTAATTAAATCCGTCGAAAGATAGACAAATAAAATAAAGATCAAGCTAATAAAGTGTTAAAGTTGTTTTAGTTCTCAAATTTTCACTCAAGCTTCTAAATGAAACTCTTTTGAAGGAAAATTTTCAATAGATGAAAAAGTAAGTAAATTAAAGCTTTTGCCATACAAAGAGGAAGAAGATGTAAAACTTTGATTTTAATCAAAAGTAAGTTATTAATAGACCGAATCTTGATTTGTAGTTTTAATTTAATTAGAAACTTTATGTCATCCATGCTAAAGAATTGCATTTAAAGTTTAGTAGCTTTTCGTTTGGTATTCTATCCATCTTTTGCATTGTCCAAACATCCAACACATATATAATTATGCACATTTTTTTTTACAAGGATTAAATATTATAACTAAAAAATGAATGGATAGAAAATAATCTAATTTTGAGAGGGAAAAAATCCCCAACTTTGTTTGCTTGGGTGGGTGGTACGGTAACCAATTTGGCCCAAACACAAGACAACTGAATCTGGAATATGTTTAAAAATCCAATCCTCGTGTCAGCCGACAAGGGAATAATCTGGACAACCCATATCGAAGCTTTCCACCTATTATTGTGAAAAGCCCACTTTCACTCCATCATCATCAACTGCCCTCTCTTCTCTTTTCTTCCTTTTCTGCCACCCAAGGGGTTTTGATCTTTCAGTATGGGCCTTCACAGCCGGAATATGGGCTTAGGAATCGAGCCTCTTTAAATTTTACGAATAAGCATTAGTCTAATTAATATTGATCATCATGCTATCAACATTTTGTTTACCAATGAAGAAAATATTACTATATATCAAAAACTAACGTTACAAATAAATATAAAAATAAAATTATTAGATTGGAATGCCATAAGTAGTTTGATAAGTACCTTAATAAATAGTAGATTTAGTACACTCATGATGGAAATATAGATTTTTAAAAATATATTTTTTAAAATTAATTAAAAATTATTTAATAAAAATGTAATGACTAAAAGAAATAAAATATTATAAGAATAAAAATAGATAATTATTTAGTAGATAGATAATTTTTGTTTTAAATACTTATTATTAAAAGTTTAATTTTATATTAAAAAAACCTATGAAAAAAAGGTCAGAATAATCGTTTCAATTCTGAATAATCCCCTTGTAGAATGATGCTCCCCCCCCCCCTTTTTTTTTAAAATATAATAATAATAATAATTTTTTGAAATTATTGCGTTAAAAGCTAAATCCCAGTTGATTTGCTTAGAATTCTATTCAATCTACCATTCGAAAGGCCTGAGGAGGTGTTCGTTTGATATAGATCCCACACCTCTTCAGAACAATCCTTTGTCCCTCCCCCCCTCCCCCAAAAAAAACAAAAAACACAAATTTTCTTTCTGAATTCAGAAAAGGAAAAAGGAAAAACATCATGACGTCGTCCGATAGCCTGACCGACAAGAACGCTGTTTTCAGAAGGCTGAAAGCAAAATCAGATAACAAGGTCTTTTTTTTTTTTTTTAATTTTCTTTTAATATATATTTTTATGCTTGTTTTTAGATCTGAAATTTTGTTTCTGAATCTTCGATTTTTTTACTTTTTTTTTTAATTGAAAAATTTTGTAGATGTGTTTCGATTGTAATGCGAAGAATCCGACATGGGCTTCAGTGACATATGGGATCTTTCTCTGCATCGATTGCTCAGCCGTTCATCGGAGTCTCGGTGTCCACATCAGCTTTGTCAGGTGTAATTTATCTTTATTACGTTTCCATTTATTTATTTATTTATTTTTATATTAATCGATGCTTTTTAATTTTGTGCATCCAACTTCTCAATCATGCGTGAAAAAAGTTGGAATATTTGTTATATTATATAAGGGGGAAGCAAAAGGCTTTTTTTGCACTTTCGATTCATCTTTTTTTTTTTTTTTTTTTTAAGGAAATTTATAATAAAACTGAAGTATCTGGGAGCAAACTTATAATTGTAATATGGGAAAGTTTTGCTTGAGTACATTGTGTACTATGGTTTGCAACATCCTCAAATTCAACTAAAGGAATAATGATAATTAGAAAATTTGTTTCCCTGTATTCTTTTTACGGGGGCCTGGATTATGATTTTCCTGTGTTCTTCCTAAGAAGTCTAGCTTCTTTTTCAAGGATGCCTTCCTGTATTTTGTTTCTAGTGTTTGAGAGAATCCCTTCATATTTATATTGCTGGCTTGTGTGGAACTCGAACCCTAACATGGAGTATCCTTTTTTATATTATTGTTATAGATAAGGATAAATTCATTGTCTGATTTTAGTGTGCAAATGAATTTTATTCTTCCTTTGATAATTTGAAAAACACTTAGAAAGGTTCCTTTTTTTATTTTTATGGTTTTGACTTTTGATACAGCAAACCCTTTTTCTAGAGATTAATCTGCTATCATACTCAAGATGGCTGTAAGTTTTTGTGGGTTACAATGTAGCTTGCATATTATTTCCCTATGCTTTATCTTCTGCTTCTTAGGTTTGTTGGTGCTCATTTTTTGCCTAATTTGAATATACAAAATCACATAACCACTCCCTCCTGAGCCCTCCTTACAGGCCAGAAAAGAAAGAGTCTTCTAGATATTCAGTGTTTATTGTGAAACGTGCTCATTAGTGAGGGCTTGAGAATCTTGTGATGTCACTATCATACTTTTCCCGGCTGCTAGATTTATCATCAAGTCTTTGCATTTCTCTCTACTTGGTCTAAAAAAAAAAAAAAAATGCAGGTCTACAAATTTAGACTCATGGTCTCCTGAACAATTGAGAATGATGATCTATGGAGGAAACAACCGTGCATTGGTTTTCTTTAAGCAGCATGGATGGACTGATGGAGGCAAAATTGAGGCCAAATATACTTCAAGAGCTGCTGATTTATATAGGCAAATACTATCAAAAGAAGTTGCTAAAAGTATGGCAGAAGAGGCAGGTTTGCCTTCATCCCCTGTTGCTTCTCAGTCGTCAGAAGCATCTAATGGACTTCTTGATAGCAAGACCGACGAAGCTCCTAAAGATAGTTCTTTAGGCAGGCTGGAGAAACCAGAAGCTTCTGTTGCACCAAAAGCCTCTCAAACGGTTGTTAGCAGCACCATCAAGAAGCCTCTTGGTGCAAAGAAAACTGGGAAAACTGGGGGTCTTGGTGCCCGAAAGCTTATTACTAAGGTATTAATTGTGAATCTTTGTGAGCAATGCAATTACAGCACAGTGATCATAGGGATATCTTGATTAGATTAATTACTTAATTTTGGAGTTATTTCGAATGCCTTTCCTCTTGACAACATAATTTTCTTTGATTGCAGCCAAGTGAAAATCTCTATGACCAGAAGCCTGAAGAATCGATTGTCCCTGTTGCTTCCTCAATTAATAACACTGCACCTGTTGGCTCATCATTTCCATCCCGTTTTGAGTATGTGGAAAATGCTCATTCAACTGAGTTGAATTCTGATGGCCCACAAGTGCTCAGCCATGTTGCTCCACCTAAGTCATCAAGCTTCTTTGCAGAATTTGGAATGGACAGCAGTTTTCAGAAGAAATCAAGCTCAAATGCCTCAACAGTCCAAGTATGTTGTATGGCCTCTCTTGATGACCAAGTACTTGCACATTTTGTGTATAAATGGCTGATTATTTTGATGGAATTCTCTTGTTTTGGTTTTAGAACATGTTGCTCCGTTTTATGATTCTTCATATCAACCAAGATTAATTGCAAAACCGATAATGCTAGAGTTGTTTTCAACTGTTTAAGCTTTTGCTAGAGTGAAGTTGCATTTTTCCTTGGAAATTGAATTTCAAGACATGGCATTTAAATTTGCAAGCTGTGTTAATGGATGCTTTACTTTATTCTGAGGTAACAATTAGGAGACACATTGAACCTACTTGAATGCGTCACTTTTACCTTCCAAATTGATAGACCTTAAAAAGAAAATGTTCATATATTTGATGTGTTTATGTAATGTAATTTGTGAGAATTTGATGGCAGGGAAGTTTTATACGATTATCTTTCTGGAAGTGATCAATTTTGGACATTATTTTTGCTTGTATCTGCTCCTTCCTTTTTCATTTTGTTTCTTATTGCTTCATTTTAATCTCAGATTCAGGAAACTGATGAAGCTAGGAGAAAGTTTTCAAATGCGAAATCTATTTCCTCAGCCCAATATTTTGGTGATCAGACCAGAGCAGCAGACAATGATGCTCAAGTTACTTTGGAGAAATTCTCAGTACGTGCAGTAGCTAATCCTTTCTTGAAAGATATCATTATTTTTAAGGCTTAAAATACTGTATCCATCTATCTGGAATTTTTACTTCATCATATGATATCTTTTTCCTTGATTTTATGGTTGATGGTCTGCTGTAAACAAAGTTCATTCTTAGAACTGTAATCATATACTTTTTTTTTTTTTTCAATTTATTTTTGTGTAATAGCATCATTTATTTATGGCAAGGTAGCAAATGAAACACTAACTTTTGAAATCTGCTTTCTTTAATCATCTTTAAGTAATATCTATGGGCGTAGGTGGTAATTCATTTATCAGTTCAAGGGCTGTCAGACCAGTAATATGTGCAAATTCATAATATTAAATGTGGTTTGCTGGGATTAATCACATCTTTTTATTTTTATTTTTATTTTTATTTTGGCAGGGTTCAACAGCCATCTCCAGCGCTGATCTATTTGGTCACAGTACAGATCATTCTCTTGACATCACAGCTAGCAACCTCATTGACCGACTCTCTTTCCAGGTCTGCTTTGTAAATCGCATCTTTTATGCATCATATTAGTGCATATGATATTTGGAAAATTATCTTATCCTGTTTTGTTTTGTATTTGTTTTTCTTATTTTGTTACCTTGTTAAGTTGATTTATTCCTTTTTCATTTTTTTTAACCAAAATGTCACTCTCAGGCGCAACAGGATATCTCAAACCTTAAGAACATTGCGGGAGAGACTGGAAAGAAACTCAGCTCCTTCGCTTCTACTCTTATCACGGATCTCCAGGACAGAATCCTCTAATATAGTGTTGTGGCCTTTAATATATATATATATATATATATATATATATCTGAGTTTATTGTTACATTACCAGCCAATATCTTACTTAGTGAATGTAAAGCGATTTGATCATAAAATTCTGTAAAAGGACAAATTCCAGGTTAATGGCAGGCTGGTCTCTTGCAATTTTTTTAAAGCACAGGTGCTGTTTTGGATTTGATTATATGTACCATTTTAAGTCTTTTCGTCGTTGAGCAAACTGCATCCGAATGACACCGTACACCTATCAAGGCTTGATGCTCTGTATTCAGGTTGAACTTGAAACTGTGAAACTATAATTCTTCTGTCTTTATTATGGAAACTATAATTTAGAAATTTTGATAGTCTGGCTTGTTAAACTATTATTAATAGGATTATGTAAACAAATTCTTCCGCAATAAAAGATTGATGAGCTTGTGAATATGAGGTATCCGGTAACAAAACTCATTGTTCTATTAACAAAATTTTGTTAGTTGTATCCTTTAACAGGCTATGAATTGAGAATTTTGATCAATCGCGACTTTAAATCTAGAATCATTCATGGAATTTAACAACTGGGCTAACACGCGCATAAACATGTATTTTTTGTGTGTGTGTGTGTGTTTATCTACTTTCTACACCCAACTCCGGCTAACATATTAGGAAAAAAAAAAAATCTCTGGTGATAAGAGAAGCGTCAGCCATCAGGTCCTCTATTCTGGCGTTGTCACGAAATGATGTTTCCTTTTCCTTACAAAGCAGCGTAAAAATTTGGGTCGCTCTACCCAGTTTACATGAACATAACATGTTTATTTTCGACATTCTTTTCAGAGCTTCGGGCATTACACTTTGGTTAATATTTTTACATGATTTCGTCAAAACTTGTTATGTATACTACTATGCTCTGGAAAAGATTAAACTGAATGTGGTTTCTTGGGAGAAAGAAACATCTGAATATAGAAGATGATCGGTAGTCCTCAACCATTAGACATCATGAGTTCTTATTTCTTAATCTTACTACAAATCAGAGACATGCTTTCATTAGTTTCTGATTTCTTTAGGGTTTACAAACATAAAAACAAATATTCTTTCTTGCATGCGCTGCCGGCTCTCTCTAGCAACTACTATGCAAGAGCAACTGAACGATTTCAGCTGTGCTGTTCTCGCATCTCCTTCATATTTTAAAGCATTCAAAGAACAATTTTCTTACAAAATTTATTGTTTATACTAGATTATTAAAATGTTATGTCATTTGAATATCTCGCGTAAAGGCTGTATGCACATTTGACTCTCTTGTTCTCTTAAAATAGTATTATGAAACTGCATTAGTTATCACTAACGGTTTATATGTCTTTCAGTGCTTCAATTTTTCTTAAAGCATATATGATATAGAGCTTTTGAAATAAGCCTAACCCCAATTCTAAAGAATCGATTTGAACAATAGCCACCATTGATTTGTGTGTGCCCAATTCAGCATCTGGGCCCAAGCCCTAGGTTCAAAGGAAATGAATTAATCTTCACTATGCCCCAACCTAATTAGAGCTTTAGATTCAGGCCCATTTCAGAGAAAGCACTAAAAACCAAAAGGAAAGGCCGTCCAACTTTACACCAAATGCCCAACCCAAGATTTTAGATGAGACACATTTGCTACTGTCAAAAGGTTGCAGGGTTCAGTTCACATGGAAGCCAGTACAGCACATTGGGTGCATAATGTGCATATAATATGGCAGATAAATAGACATTTGGAGGATGCAAATAGTAATTGAATTTCTCATATAATGCAATCAGGTTCAGTTTTTCTCTTCTCTAAAATACTAACAAACAACAATTTTTATAATCTATGAATGAAAATCTCTTGTTCATGAAAATGATTGACTGTAAGCCCTCGTCCCATCTCTTTTTCCCCAGTCTTGCGACTTTCATAATAATGTGTAGCGGATCCATTTGTTTTGCAAAGCAAATAGATAAAGTAAAAGTCACCACCATTTTTTGACGATATCAAAACGTTTGAATAAAACGATAGAAGATTAGAAAAGTCACTTCAACCCAAAATCATCCCAACCTTTGCAGGTTTGGACAAGTATGTGTTCCCTATTGGATATCTACATGGTATATACATATATATATATATATATTCTACATAATTTACTTCACTTTTTATTGTGTCTAATAAATCATGCAAATACATATTCATCCTCGATGAAACACTTGAAAGCTTTAAGCAACATTGCATTGTAGTGGGACTACATGGTGGTGAAGTCCTGCACTTCGGTCTCTGCCAAGTGAGTTTGAGATTGTTTTGAGGAAGAAGCAAAGAGCAAGAGGGAAAGCTTCTTTTCTGTTTGATTTGATGGCTGAACAAAAGCTTTATCACGTACGCCACCACTTTATTGATTGAAGAACATCAGTTTATCTCCAAGAAAGCTTCGATGTAAGATGGGATGAGGTTTGGGTACTTGTTTGAGGTGTTTTGGACTTTTTTTTGATAGACGAAAGCCGTATACGGGAGGGCCCTATAAAAATATTCTCGGACACATAGTGCAAATATACTTCTATAAAAATAAAATAAAACAAAATATCAATACGGCCATATAGTCTATGGCTGGGGTGAAATTAAAACTGTTAATATTTGGTGAAATAGAAAGATAATTAAAATAGAATTAAAAGTTTTCATTTTCTCCGAAGGCAAACTTATAACTAAAGGTTGGTTTTTGTTCAGCAAATGATAAGAAATGAATATTTTTCTTTTTGACCAAAATTAAGAAATGAATATAAGAGATGAGAAAGATTATCATCTCTCCTTAAACCAAAAATAAATGAGTTTCATATGTCCATACATGCCACTTCTATCTGCCCTACGTACCTTGATTAATCCAAGGCTCAAGCTAGTAAGTATTTCTATTTTTTTTTTTTAATACATGCTAAATTATTAACACATAAAAGAGCACTTTTTATTAATCACTAAATAAAAAGAAAAGGAAACCTTTTTCTTAGTAACCGTAATCTAAATATTTTGAAGCTAATTGCACCACTGCATTTGCAAAATCATTTCCACCCAAAATGTTCACCCTAAATACTTGCACCTGGTTTAATCATTATTAAATAGTAGTATAGTAAATTTGCAGAAATATTTCACAAAGCTCCTTTATTTGTTTTGTAGAAAAGGAAGAGACGTGAAATTCATGAACTAAATCATACTAATTGTCAAGGAAGAACTTATATATATATATAAATATATATATATGAATGTATTCACGTGATTTTAATAATGCCATTTCATCCAAAATTCTTAATCGCTTGTTTGGACCCAAAAATAAAAATACGACAATTGAAACAACCGAGACATCATCAATTTGATCAAAATGGATTTCGTCTTTGAAAGTTTTACAATAATTAAAAAAAAAAATGAAGAAGTGATATAGTTCTAAATTTTTCAAATACAATTTAATTTTTATTATATATTTTAGGAAGTGGTTATGGAAATTGTATGAATCATTTTCTTTTATTAAACCTTCCTCGTCACGCTCAAAACGAGTAATTTTTTTTTTTCTGACAAATATACAATCATAGCTTCGGCTTCACCTGAGCCCACCACCTTCTCTTGCATGATTGCACCTATTGTTGAAGAAAAAGAAATTGCCTTTCGGGTGGAATGCCTGTCGCTATTTGGAAATGGTAAAATGCGTTTTTTTTGTTAAGAAAAAAAAAAAAAGAAAGAGAAAGAGATATAGAATAGATGTCTGATTTGGAACATCCAATGGAAGGAGAATCTTATTAACATTTTCCTTAGTGACACCAAATACCAAAATGACACTTCCACGTTCAATGTGGGGCATCTTCCCACATGACTTGCCTTTAAGGCCGTAACCCCCACGCTCCGGCCCTCCAAAAATAGAGGATGAAATAAGATGATATGAGTTCTCTCTTCTCTGAACTTTACAAAACTCAATTTGCTATAGATTCATGAACACCTCATATATTAGCGTCCTTAACTACCCTAACGCATTGTTATATATATATTGCAGGAAGAATATAAATGATATTGCAGAAGTCATATTGCAAATTTTCCATTTGTTGATCAAGCTGGATGAGGGGAGAGGAAGAAAGGATTGGTGGGACTAGAAAAAGGAGATAGTTGTACTCTTTTTTTTTTCTCTCGATAATTGGTGGTCGGGGACTCCCGGAGTCTTGGACAAATGGACTGTTTCACTTTGAGATACGTACAAGGTACATCTCTTGTTGTAGTGCAAAATGGCATGTTCTCAGGCACTCCTTGCTTGTACATTTTACCCCGGCTTATTGCTTTCATCCCGAGTCCTCACAAAATCTATGTTGTCAAGATATGGTAGTGTAACAATTGTGCCTGATTAAATTTTCATGTCTTCAATCGGGCTGAGGGAATCAATGGATTGTTGTTTTAGCTATAAGAGATTTACCCTCGAATTAGATTCTGCAGATATTTGGAAAATTAGCTTCATTTCATTAGATCATGCAGATTTGGATATCATGGTCATGATGTTTTCTTAATAATTTTATTTGGCGTTTGAGTTTGAGATAGATAATCTTGACTGTGGAGGGCTTGATAGTCTATAGCTCCGCTCGAGAGGGCAGGAGGGCCCAAACAGAGTACCAACGTTAACCTGAGGTTGCTTAGGACGCAGCTTCTGTCCAAAGCGTTGGCAGCATTTGTCTTGGTTCATTTGGCTGTTTCTCAAAAGCAATTGCTGCCACCAGCGCATCGCATTTTAGATATAGGCTCCTGTCAAATAATTGAAACCAAAAAGAAAATGGACAAACAAGAACTTGCGGTTGAGTTTTATGGCGATCAACTTGAATTTGTAGTTTAAGTTAAAACTATCCATACAGACACTGCAGTAAATGGTGTGCCTTCATTCAATAAAAGGAGCACAATGGCCATTAATTTTGGAATTAATATAAAGAAGAAAATCAGAGCGATGCTTTAAAGTGGGTGGCTAGAAGATTTAACAGTTGGTCTGCTCGTTTCAGGATCTTTTACTGACAACATAACAATTAACAACTAAAAGGAAAAACCCAACTCTTGATTCACCTGCAAAAGAAAAAGCAAAAGGAAAAAGGGGATCAATTCTTCACCATTACGGTAACTATATGCACCCTTATATTCATGTCAATGTTAGAGGTCAGCTTTAGAGTTGTATAGTTTATTCCTTTTAAGTATCTTCTGGTATTTAGATTACATGTGCTAAGGTTCTCCACAGATTTTTTTTATTAGAATATTTGCTGGTTTTGTAGTTGATATTATAGTTTAAATCAAGTTACAAATTCTGAATCCAAACATTCACAGCATTAAGGTTTGTAAAGGGTTCCACAGTGATAAGAAAGTATTTGAGTAGTTTCTGAAAATGTATGCTGTTTCTTTCTTCACAGATATTTCTGGTTAGAAATTATGTCATGTCCCACCTTTGGTTGTAGAATGGTA
The DNA here is from genome assembly GCA_038382065.1 of Adansonia grandidieri. Lineage (NCBI taxonomy): Eukaryota > Viridiplantae > Streptophyta > Magnoliopsida > Malvales > Malvaceae > Adansonia > Adansonia grandidieri. Next base: position 15,983,290 of record JBBYHK010000023.1, on the reverse strand, counting down.
CATACTGCTTTTTTTTTTTTTTCCGTGTAATTAACTCCCATTTGAAGGTTGATTTTTTTCTCCTGAAAAATATAGTAGGAAAACATAAGACTCTAATTGAACTACTGTTTTAATGAAATGGTTTTCCTTTTTTAATTTGAAACATTAATTCTGAGCTTATCACCCAATTTTAATTGAGGGATGACATTGAAACATCAAAGGTTTATACATATATATATATATATATATATATAGAAAACACTTATATTTAGTTGACAATAATATGACAAGTACAATTAAAACTAATAGAACATAATTATAGTACAGCACAACTGATAAATATGTATTAAACGAGATCTCCAGTACAATTACAACTAAGAAAAGAAGATAGAGATCTAGAAAAAGAAGTTATATAAATTAAAGATTAATGTCAGTGATTATTATTCTAAATTAAGTTTGAATTTTTGTAATTTTTTATTTGAAAGACCAATGAAATTGTTTAAAAAATACAAGCCTTTGGACTTGTCACTCTTAACAAAATTATCATTCCCCGAGCTTGATTCCATCAAATTCAATTCCAAGTGCATGCAGCAGAAAAATTATAATTGGACCCACAATTCATGTATGTAGTAGTAAGAAACAATAATTTCCAATTGATTTAAAGTTCAGAAAAAAAAAAAAGCGTAAACCTCCCTAGATAATGCCATGCCTAAGTTATCCAACTTCACAATTGCAAAAGTTGGTATTTCTCTCTTTCAATAAGTAGTCTTTTGAGTACGAGTCCTGATTTTTATTTTCTTCCCCCGACCCACTCTATGTACCAAAGTAAAATTAATTCTCATGTTGATTATGGAAAGAGTACGCATTGAAAAAACATATTCCTTGATGTTGCTGGGCATTGGGCAATGACTAATATGAATTATTACTTAGTTTATTGGATGGGATGGGATGGGCCATAATGATTTGAAGGTAATATGATTTGTCAAGATTCAAGAACATGGCTTAAATTTTCACTATTAAAATAAAATGATTAACAATTTTTTTTTTTTTTTTTTGGTTTGGGAGATAGTGATTAATAATTTGTGAGATGAAGAAGCTTTATGTGTTACTGAATTACCACACTCCTTTGCCCCTATTAATCACATAATTAGCACATTGTTTGGAAGATTCAGAATGTGACGAAGAATATTAGCAAATGCAAAGGATCCATCCTCCTGCGATAGTGAAAAAAGTTCTGAGGAGAATTTAATGACTTCAAAAAAAAAAAAAAAATGTAGGATTGTGACCATTGTTACCAGACTTTTTTTTTCCCTTATGGCTCAAAGCCTATCACAAGTTTAATTATTCGATTAACTTTGTTTTAACTCCTCAAATTTTTATTTGTGGCTAGAGCACCACAAATAAATAAATAAAACTAGGCCAAAATTAATGACTCATGGGGTCCTACTAAAATTATATATATATATATATATATATGATGCTGATGATGACGAAGGAAATGCAATCGATAAAATTAACGGATGATAGAGTCAAAATGAAATTCATTCGTCTCGCTAGACATTCTAGAATTGGTCAATCAGTTATAAAACCTCGAATTCCAAAAAAATTACAAAATATAAATTCATATTTTCCTTCGTTCCTATTGTTAATTTTTTACATTTACTTATTTACTAGACAAATGATAAAAGGGGCAAAAAAAAAAGGGGAAAAGATTAACAGAAATCAGCCTCTATACAAAGGCGAGCGTTCTTGGAGAGCCAATTTGGAAACCCTAGTTTGCCTGAAAACCTTCATCGGACTCGGGAAATACCAGCCCTTCCCTTTCGTGGACGGCGACGATTTCAAATCTCCTATGCCGGCATGTGATGTCACCGTCACCGACCTTGACTTCCTCATCATCCTCCTCCGTTCATCCCCTGCCTCTATTCTCTCTTTCTCAGCTTCACTTTGCTGATGTTCTCCACTCTCGAATCGCTTGCTCTTATTACTAGCTCTAAACATTGACCAAAAAGATGGCGTCTTGCTCTTATTACCCCCCAAGAAATCGTTCTTTTCGCTTAAACTCTCTGGTTTCAAACGGAGAAAGGGAATCGCCAGGGATTTGGATCGTTGGAACGCAGGCTCGCTTTCAATGAGCCTGGAAACTCGACCGACAGCACCGACACCTGAGATATCCCCGGCCGTCGCAGTTGAGAAGCGAGAGAAGGAGGAACATGAGGAGGAGGAAGAAGAAGAAGAGGTTCCGCTACATGCGCAAGGACGCGTGCGGGCACAGGCGGGGCAAAGAGAAGCTAGCTTGTCTTGGAGGCAAACCGGACATATTCCGCTACGTCGTCTCTTCGATGGATGCTTTGCACATTTCCAGACCTGTTCTTCATCGACGTAAAATGTCATTTTTTGCAGCGAAGGTGTATAACCTTTCTAATATTGTCACTTTCTCGAGAACTCTTTTCCACTTTTCCACAGTCTCTGTATGTTTTGTTTTCCCTCTCAGCTTTTCAGGCAGTTTGTGTGTGGTGTCCGTGAGGCTCAGGCTTTTAAAAGGGAAGGTTTTGATTGGGGGCAGAATGATTTAACCATGGTTACTTCTGTTCCATTGAGTATTTTATCCGTAGTTAGTTTCTAATTTATTTATTTTTTTCTAGCATTTGTTAGTACCTTTATATTATATATATATATATAGTGGGTGTCGCGTCGATGGTTAAGCTTTGGTAGGCTGAACGTTGCCTTTTGAACTGAAATTTGGAGACTAGCCAGTGCTTCGGTTGTTAATTACGAGAATGCCATTAATTTTTTTTTTGACGACTTTGGAGTTTGTAGGCAGTAATAAGTGATTTGTTCACGCGTAGAGAACACGTTCAGCTCATAGAGGTGGTGCTTGCAGGGGCATAAATCAATAAATAAATGTAGTTGAGAGAGACAAACACATTCACACCTGCAGTAGTTGGCCATCTAAGTCGTTGGGTCCACACAGTGGGGTCGAAGAACAAAGTAATTGTCTACAAGTACTTCATTTGGATGGTTAGGATTTAGTGTTAACGAGAGGGATAATATTTTTCACCAACTATCTAATTAAACATAAAGTAAATCACAGATGCTTCTTTTTCTTCATCAGTTCAATGTTTTCCTATAATCTTTTTGGAATTGATCGCATTAAGATTACGTGGTCAAAACATTCCCATCACTTCAAAATTAATAACTTGGGAATTTATAGTTTTTTTTAGGGTTTGATTTAATGATAAACATATATATATAATTTTTTATTTAAAAATGTAGTTTAATTTTTTTTCAAATCCAACAAAAAAATTTTGCTAGTTATGAAAATTTGAATAAATTCTTACACTTTATTCTTGGCCGATTGCTAACTAGTTATGTGAAATTAATTATGATTGTCTAATTTTGATTGTTCGTGTACAATACAAAGTAATTTTAAGCATTGAACATTCGCCAATATTTCTAGCAAGTGAAGTGAGATGAAGATGTAATTACTAGAAAATATATCCTAGTCTGAAGTGTCTAACTCATGGCTGATGGGTCCCTCGCTCAATGGGTCGTGTAACAGCTGCACTGATGACTTTAGGAAATCTGCGGGTCCTTCTGTTTATATATATATATATATATATATATGTATTTGTCAAATCTTTATTTTATCGTGTTTTGAACTAACTTAATCATAGTTAATCGGGTGCCACGCACGTCAATGGTTTGATGATATGTTTGACCGGTTTCTCTGTTTAAAAAAGGATAATATGAGTTCCATTCTCAACCCACCACATTCTTATTTTGTTAATGAATCATTGTTTGACCATTTCTACATCACTCCCAGCAGTAAAGATTAATATATATATATATATATAGTTTGCATAGAATTTTTATTATTACAAAAATTCATCTGTATTTTTTTTATGATATCGGAACATTAGTTAATTGAATAATATATACGTCTCCTGTGGGATAACACGTGTATATAATCAAGGAACCGTCAAGTTAAAGTAGTAAAAGTAAGCTGAGAGCCGTTAGCTTTGAGTAGTAGAAGTGGGGTTGGTCTACAATAACTCATAACTATTTAATAACCTATACATGAGATTTCAAACAATTCATAACTATGTTAAGAACTTTTTTTTTTTGTTTTCTAAAATGAAAAAACAGCGCAACAACTTCTCACTGAAAAGATTTGATACGTTTCTTTTCTTTTCTTTTTAATGGAGTTTGATGATGTAATTGTAATCTTTTTATAGATCCTATCCTAACAACTCTTAATTATTGATATGCATATGCCTACTTTAACTATTTGGTGGAAAGAGAGCTACTTAAACGATTCAACTTAATTATCCTTGCAAGTGTATTAGAATCAAAAGATAACAACTTGTTTAGTGAATTTAAGATACATATACGATCCACCAAAACAATAAATTTATTTAAATAAAATGTAGATTTGGAAAATGTAGACATCAAACCAAAGAAACGATCGACATTTGTTGTGGAATGAATAAATGATATAGAGAGAAGCCTAAATCTATCTTCATAGTTTATCATTATCAAAGGCAGAAAAGTAGGCTCCCATGGGATATCTCGAAACCTTTTTATTTTCTTTCGGAAAGTAAGGGTTTTAAATTTTGATCCCGAGAGGAAGGTACTGCCACTTTATGAACTTCTATAGCCCTAGAGAAGCTAATTATTTCGATCTACTAGCAAGAAGCAGGCAAGTTTTGGTTTATTTTTTAGTCTAAATATCGACAAAAGATTATAATCTTCGACTTTATCAATGCTCCAAAAGTGACCTACACTTTATCAAAAAATGATGGGGGATTATAAATACCAAATTTTAAGATATTAATATTAAATAAGTGCAATTTTTATCAAAAAGTTTGTTAAAATTTATTCAAAATGGTTTAAGTATAAAAACCAGAATTTATATGTATACATATGTATTCATAAAAGTCGTTAAATAGATCATTGCACGAAAAACACTCAAATAGTTTTAATGAATTTTAATAATCATTGAACTAATTGCATTTTAATTGGAAACTATACTAACGACCATTCACCATTAGTAACTTTTTAATCACTTATATATAGATACGTACCAGTTTTAGTTATTGTTAGTTACCCATGCATTTTCTTTAACTATCAATATTTTGTTTTTAAATTTTGTAATTTATATTTTACTCAGTCACTTTTCACAGATTTAAAGGGTTACGGATATTTCACCCGAAAGTTCTCAGCTGTCGTGTAAAGATGAAGCATCCAAGATAAGGCTTTGCTGCATAAAACTTGGTTTTAACCCCACCTTAAAAATGTAAATAGCAAAGACTACAGGCGCGAGCCACCAAAAAGAGGCTAATACTAACATAGGATTGTTGCTATATATATTTGTCTTCGTTTTTCCCCGATTTCATTACATTACAATTGGAGGTCATGTTTGTCAGATCTTTTCCATTTATTTACCCCACTTCAGCTCCACTTCGCATATTTTATAACATTTTCTACTGTAAATAAATGTACTAAAAACTCAAGATAGAGACAAATTATTTAATATATTGTCAATGACGTTTAAAGAAGTTCATCATCAAGCTTCGCATTACATTAAAAATATTAAAAAATTA
>JBBYHK010000023.1:15943490-15965410 GCA_038382065.1 Adansonia grandidieri | reverse complement strand
TTATGTCTAAAATATCGAGAAATTTGTGCAAATTAAGAAAGTGGTAAATTACCTTTTCCTTTCGGCTGTTGGAGAATAATTGCAGTCTGTTAAATATTTTTTTCACTCTGTCAACGTTTACTAATATTAAAATTCTTAACCTGATGGTACAAGTCATGAATTATTAAATCAGTAGATAAATTCAGGAAAAAAAAATTCAATGTAATAATAAAAATTAAAATTTTAAAGATATATTGATTTTTTTTCTTTTCCTGAAAATATAAATTTAAAATCAATTCTTTGGTAAAGTAACAATTGTGTTTATTTTTATTTTCTCCATGTATAAAAAGTAAAAATTTTGTTTATTATAATCTTTTCTGTTTATAAAATTGTAAACTTCTTTATTTTTTTACCTTTTTTTTCCCCTTTTATATTATGTAAGAGCTTTTCAACATTTATTTAGATAACAAAAAAAATGTTGTTCGTGTCAAGGACTATTCTTTACTAATATATCTGTCAATTCAATTTTGCTCTAACCAGTAAATAGTAAATACATATATAAAAGTGCATTATACTACTTATAGAAATTAAGAAATAAAAAATGGCTGATTAAGTTTGGTATTGTTACCATTTTGTTATTATTGTTGAAGCCTTGTAAGATATATGTCTTAATCTATTTGAGTTTTCTCTTGATCTTTTGCATTTTTTTTGTCACAATTATTAATCATAATCAACCAAACGGGAAAACCAAACGCTGTCGTTTTTGCGGGGTGGAGGGGGGAGGAGGGGTGCCAATGAAAACACCCAACAATCATAAAATCGTTTTGAAGGATATTCCTTTTCCACCTCCTCCCATCGCTCGACTTCTATCTGCATCAATCAACACTGAAAAGATGGCGGTCGCACTCTCAGGGTCTGCTAATCTCGCCGCGCCAAAACCCTTTCTAGGACTAGGAGGTATCACCACGCGCCTCCCTATCTCCCCTCCAATTTCAACCCTCAACGTCACCCAGAAACCCCACTCCACCATTGTCGCTTCCGTTTCCGCTTCCTCTTCTTCTCCCTCCACCGGTCAAACCAATTGGTCTCTCGATTCCTGGAAGTCAAAACGTGCCCAGCAACTTCCTGAATATCCGGAGGCGGACGAGCTCGAGTCGGTACTCAGAACAATCGGATCGTTCCCGCCAATTGTGTTCGCGGGGGAGGCAAGAAAGCTGGAGGATAAGCTAGCTAACGCTGCCGTCGGGAAAGCGTTCCTGTTACAGGGCGGTGACTGTGCGGAGAGTTTCAAAGAATTCAATGGGACCAACATTAGAGACACTTTCAGAGTTCTTTTGCAGATGGGAATTGTCCTCACTTTTGGTGCCCAAATGCCCGTCATCACTGTCTGTTCATTTAACAAAAATCCCAACTTTCTCTTGCTAAATTTGACCCTTTTATACAAATTTTCTTTTTGACTTTTTTTTTTTGCTGGTATTGTGATAGGTTGGGAGGATGGCAGGGCAATTTGCAAAGCCAAGGTCAGAGCCATTTGAGATCAAAGACGGAGTAAAGTTACCAAGTTATCGAGGAGATAACATAAATGGTGATGCTTTTGATGAGAAATCTAGAGTACCTGACCCGCAAAGGCTGATTAGAGCTTATCTTCAGTCTGTTGGTACATTGAATCTGCTTAGAGCATTTGCTACTGGTGGCTATGCTGCTATGCAAAGGGTCTCTCAATGGAATCTCGATTTTGTTAGACATAGTGAACAAGGAGACAGGTAAATCCTTAACTTTTGAGTTTCATATTTAGGCCTTTCAGTGTTGGGATTTCCAGTTTGCAGTAATATCTTAATTTGTTCACCAAAGCAGGTTTCCTCCTAATATTGCAATCAATTGCCAATGCCAATGCCGATATTGGCCTTGCATTTGTTTCTTGTTCTTGGCTTTAAAATCTGACTTGATTCCTTATTAGGTACATGGAGCTTGCACAGAGAGTTGATGAAGCTCTGGGATTCATGGCTGCAGCTGGGTTAACTATAAATGACCCTCAAATGAATACAGTTAATTTCTGGACATCCCATGAATGCCTCCACTTACCATATGAGCAAGCCTTGACTAGAGAGGATTCAACGACTGGCCTCTATTATGACTGTTCGGCTCACATGCTATGGGTAGGTGAGAGGACTCGGCAGTTAGATGGAGCACATGTTGAATTTCTACGGGGTTTATCCAATCCTCTCGGAATAAAGGTACATGGTGCTTAGTATCTTTTAGAGTGTAAAAGTCATCGCCAATTGTTTACATGATTTGTTTGGATAATCTCACAATCATGTTAATTGTAATTTTGACAGTGAGCAAGAGCCTTTAATCAGATTTTTGTCATTTGTTATTATCATTAGTATAGCAGTACTGATTTTATTCTATATTGGTGAAGGTAACATATATTATAATATTGATGGGCTAGTCAGTTTAAGTTTCGTATCCTTTTGTCTCCTTGCTATTGAAATGGAATTTAATATCTGTTAAGAACCATAATTTTGATTCAGATAGAGAACCATCTGTTCATTGACTTCAAATCTTTGTTGGAAGTTAACACTCGTGTGGTACTATTTGAACACACTTAGACAATCAATAACTATTGCTTGTTTTGACTTTTGAGACTCATAGTGGCATCAAACCTTTGATCTGGAACTCCATAGTGAAATTGTAGTCCGTTTGTCTACTGAAGAGTTGGTTCATGAAGTTGAAGGCTTGAGACTTTCATGTATTTGGCACTTGAAGTTATTGACGAGGCTTAGTTTTTTGTATTCACGTAACTGTGCAACTCAAGTTTTTACAGAATTTGTATATTTTAGCTCTTAGTGTCAAAATATTAAACCATAAATCCAGTGAGCAAGTAAGTTGAGGATTTCATTGTTGTAAATTCTAAAGTTGTTGAGTAAATTTAGTTATTTTACATAGCTAAGGCTTAAGTGCATGACAGGTTCAAGTTTTCGAAACCAAACCAGAGCTTTTCCTCCTTTTAATCACTTACTGGAGAGAGACAATGCTTGATGTAGTTTTAGTTGTTATGTTTGAATTGTACTTTTTGGTTGCTGATATCTCTATGCATCATACAGGTCAGTGATAAGATGGACCCGAAAGAACTTGTAAAATTGTGTGAAATTCTTAACCCTCGGAACAAACCTGGAAGACTGACAATTATCACGCGAATGGGGGCTGATAACATGCGGATAAAGCTTCCACATCTTATTAGGGCTGTGCGCCAAGCTGGGCTTATTGTCACATGGGTGAGCGATCCCATGCATGGAAACACAATTAAAGCGCCATGTGGTCTCAAAACTCGGTCATTTGATGCAATCAGGGTAAAGAACTCTTGAACTTAAATTTCTTACCAAACTTTTTCTTTTTTTGGGGGGGGGGGGTGGGGAGGGGACTGTAATGAAGCCTAAGTGTGATTGTGTTTTGGTCTCTTTTACATTCTTCTCAGTCTGAGTTGAGGGCATTCTTCGATGTTCATGAACAAGAAGGGAGCTATCCTGGAGGAGTTCATCTGGAGATGACAGGGCAAAACGTAACAGAGTGCATCGGAGGGTCAAAGACCGTCACTTTTGATGACTTGAACTCTCGATATCACACACATTGTGACCCTAGATTAAATGCATCGCAGTCATTAGAGCTAGCATTTGCAATATCAGAAAGGTTGAGGAAGAGAAGGCTCAAGTCTGCCAAGGAACTTCTCACCGGTAACAAAGTTGATTAGTAGTTCCATGGCATAAGCCAAGTCAAGAACAGTTATCTACTTAAGCTTTTTTTTTTTTTTTTCCATTGTCTTGTGTTATGTGCGCAAAGGAGAGAGCTTTTTGTAGTAGAATGAATAAGTCTCCCTCCACCAACGCAGCAGTGAACTTTTCGCCTCGTTTGATACTCTGATGAAGAAGATTGTGGGTTTTTTATATGTAGTATTTTAGGAGAGGCAATGGTTGTTGGGGTTTCAAGCACTGAGTAGTTGTAGGCATCTATAAACAACGTCAAGCATGCTTGAAGTTTGAAACCCATGGTAATGGGCATTTCTAATTTACCCCGGTGTCTTGCACCTTGTATCTATCGTCTATGAATAAACCTCCCTTGGTTTGAGAAGTTACCCGAGTTCCATGTCCAACGATTAAAACTTGGCTTTTCTATAGATTTTCTAGAATATGACCTGTCAAGTTATGCGTAAGGGTGCAACTGCAATCGAGTCAACGTCATAGAGTTAGAAGCTCTATGTTTGATTCGGAACGCATGATTGAGACTCGATTCAATCTTGATCGATTTTTATTTTTAAGACTCAAATTCAATTAAAATTAAATTACTTGAACTCATTTGATTAAACTTGTTTATTTACTTATAAAACATATTAGATTTTTATGTTCAATTTCAAATTCGATAATCTACGCTCGAATATTTAAATTTTTTAATATTAATTAAATATATTAAAAATAAAAAATTTAATCGAACTCACAAATTATTCGAATTAAGATGATCCAACACATTTGTTAGTTCAAACTGCTCAAGCTTGGATCAATAATAATCCAGCTGAACTTAAGTTTTCTCAAGCCAACCTCAAATAACTTGCAAATGTATGTCTCAATTACATCCTAATCATGTATGCTACTCTTAAAATGGAATAGTCTCAAGCCAACCTCAAATAACTTGCAAATGTATGTCTCGATTACATCCTAATCATGTACGCTACTCTTCAAATTGAATAGTCTTATGCTATGTTGCCTTCCCTCTTCATTTTTATTATAAATATCTATGTTCAATATATTTTCAGACATAAAAGACATCTTTCAAAAATCTTTTAAATACAGGAAAAGACAAAAAAAATAAATAAAATATACTAGTATCAAACACTCAAATCTGAATTCGAATAAATAAGGTCACGCAAACCTAGTTAGAGATTTTCCTACTTGAATAGTGCTTTCCTTTACATATTCTAAAGCGACCAGAGAGACAGGGTCCTTTATCCCTTCCCCCCTTGTTCTTATAATCCTTGGGTGATTGCTTGAAAGGACAAAATCTTATCGAAGGTCCCTTCAGCCTTATCCAGTATCCCCCAAAAGGTACCAATAAAAGCCTAGATGGTGATTCCTTCGCACGCATCCTATAAAGTTATTGTCACATCCCTTTTACTCAGCAAAACCAGCCAAAGGGTATATAAAGTTACGTTTCTAAGCAAGCAGGCAACGACAATCGCAAACAAGACTCCGGAAATTACCACCTCTTCTGCACTTTTTGAGCTGCTATTCGTTACAATCTGTTGTCAGCCTATACAAACAAAAAGGCGCCCCCCAATTCATCCCTTTGCATTCCAAGTTTGAACAAGTCAAGGGGGAAAAAAAGAGTAACCATCGAAACTAATTCACAGACAGCGGCGTTCGGCATGCAAAATATGTTGACCCCACTTGAGGTGATCTTGCTGATAGGAGACCTTTATAGTTCAAGTAATGAACAACCATTTCTAGTCTAGGGAAGGACAAGATGTGGGTGTGCTGAGCTACTACTAGTGCTTGCCTGTTGCCCAAAACTTAGATTCGGATGGAGTAATTCTGCCAGTGGGAATGAGCCATTGGGTGGCACATCCAGCAGCAAATCTTGGTCAGAACTTTCATTGACCAAATGGAGAGAATCCAGCACGAGGGAACTACCACCGTCATGAGGCAAGGCAAATAGGCTTCTCTGACTAAAGCAAGAACCATCATTGTGTATGAGTTCTTTGTTTTCATGAGTAGCCTTCATGATTACACTTTTGGGGCTCTTTAAAGTCCTTGCTTCTGAAAAATGAAAAACATTTTTTTTTTCTTCAGCAAAATGCCAGTGCAACTCGTAACAACTGCAGCAGCTCAAAAAATTAACTCTTGACTTAAAGGTGAAATTTATTTCTTTCACCCGATTTATTGATTGGTTTGCATAAATATTCTGACTCTAGAGTTTTATTACTTTTCCTTGCCATAAAACCTTTGGTTATTTTCACTTCAAAATTCAATGTCACCATCTAATATCTGATATAGTTTAACAAGATTTATTTCATATGGTGCAATAACAGCAGAGAAAATTTTCTAACCTGGAAAAATTTGACTTTGGCTGTCAAGTGATCTCTTCATGATTACCGAATTATTCGATGCAATGGTATTTGGTCCTCTAGAAATCACAGACCGTCCAATACTACTTTCACATATCTGCAGCCAAAAGCAATACTAAAATTACTTAGGCATCCAATAAGCAAATTAAGTTCATTTCAAGATGTCCCTATTTAAGAAATCAATTCCAACCTTAAGTACATGATGGCGTTCCACCCAGTGGGATTTCGTCAAATTGAATAACGCAAGTCTTTCCAAAGTCTTACAGTCTTCAGCTTTCACCCCTGGGACAGAGATATTAAAGACCCCTTCCTCAAGAAGTTTCTGAAAGTAACATAAGTTCTCCTTGAATTGAGGGCTTTCAAACATGCTTTCGAGGCTGCAGGTGCAAGGACAACTGTCAGTGATTACACATCATGTTTTAATTATTGGCCATCTATTTAGGTAAACAATAACAATTACTAGTTTTTTCTTTTTTTCCTTTTCCTTTTCCTCATTAGCTAATTTCCACCATAGGTGCATCAGATGCTATCAAAAGAAAAACAGGATTATTATCAGTGAATGCATTACATTATACGCAAAACATGAAATAGAAAGATGTTATTTCCCCCCTCTGGATAGAAAAGTAAAACGGATACCTGTCAGGGAGTTTGGCAACGTCAAGTGGAGGTAGATACTGCAGCAACTGCTGCTGCTCCTCATTTGTTAAATGTTTCACATACTCCCCAAAGTTGAGAATATCCTGCAACAAACAAAAATCTCATCACATAATCGAGAATGAACATATGTGCCATGATGAGAATTGTTCATGGTGACTTAACCTTTTATTTAAGACGACGGAATCATGTGAAAGATTTGTAAAACGTCTGTGCCACTAAATGTATACAAAATTACAGGTTCCTAGTACTGAATTGAGAATCTTTTTTTTTTACAATATAGCAGCTATAGAATCAAGTTCTAAAGATTTTTCCAAAAGAAAAACAAGTAAAGAAAAAAGAAAGAAGGGAACTTACATTCAAATCTATGTTACACAGTGGTGAATCATGACTTTCCAGCATTACTGATTTTTCATGTTGAACCTTGTCCCTGCCAAATGTCAAAAGGAAAAAGGAAATATTAATCAACATGAAAGCACCATTTTCCAATTTCTCCACCCATTCCACAGCAGCTATAAGCTTATATCTTATGGCTAATGACTCATTAGTCATGATGGCACTAGATACCAAAAAATTTTCCTGAAAAACTGCAGGGTCAAAGATGTTAGAACTTAAGGTTTTGAGATAAATTCCACACCTTGCATTGTTGTAGAAAATGTACCTTCTCTAATCCCAAAAATATATAATCTTAACCTTTCTGAGTGATCATAGTAAAATTGTAAAAAAAACCGCACGGTACATGATGCTACTAGTTTCATAACAGGCAGATTCAATTGCAACTTGTAAAATATTATAGCGAAAAGATTTGCCTCTTAAGTTGCTCATGCTGCATCCCTTGTCCAGCAGGCTTAGCCTTTTCAATTCCATGTCCTGAAAATTCAATGCCCTTGCTATCATTATATGCAGGGAAGCTTGAAGAAAGTGAATAAGCCTCGTTCACTGAATATTGTTTGTTTTCAACTGAAAGGGAGCTAGCTTCTGATTCTTCTTCTCGAGCTATAGAGCCTGGATGTCTAATTAGAACACTTCCATGTCCAAATTCAATAGAAACCACGGGTGTTTCACTCTCAAGCAGCAAATCCTCCTCAGAAGCTCCAGAGAAATATGAAGACTGTTGTTCGTGTAAAATAGCATACAAATCTTTTGTAAGTTTCTCGACTGGAGATGGCTTTGGACGATTTACACAGGTTCTTTTCTTAGAAGGTACCATTGAGTCCCACACATTGGACCGAGCAGGCCCTGGAGAAAGATAAATAAAAAAAGAGGACAACTTCAATCAGTATTTCAGATCATTCTCAAGCGACAAACATTCAAGTAGAATGAAGCCACTGGCATCAGCCAAGAAGAAGCTCACAACGCAGAAAAAATATGAGGATGCAGAAGATGAACCGCCAAAGGAAAATTTAATATAATAGCAACAGGCATAATCTGAATCCCTTTGTCAAACACTTTTTCCATTGTCAAATGCATTGTTTCCACGTAGAACTACAGTTTTAATTTAGTGATCTCAAAGATGCTTCAGTTGCTCACTGGAGCAAAAAATTAGGAAAGCACATGCAACATGAAGTGTTAAACCATAATAATTATATTTTTAGGAAGATATACAACTGTTTTCCAGAATCATTTTTGATTATACCAAGGATAGCACTCATGAATCTTCAATGAATTTGCAAGATGGGCTGAGATATTCCATTGAATATACTGTATGTTCCAGTAGGTCTCTTTCCTAAAAAATGAAAAAAATGCAATTTACTCTCAAACAGTCAAACTCAAAATAGCAATGAGGAACACTAATGACATTGTGTCCAACCTGTCAAGTCACTAGCATCTGCACTGCCAAATTGGGCACAGCTCTCAGAATTAGATAAGGCTGATCCAGAACTTGACCTATTACTTGTATCTTCGTCCACAAACTTCCGGAAACCCTCGTTGTAATCAAGGCCAACTACTGCTGTAGCATGATTTGGCTTTCTTTTGAGCAGTTTTACTTCCTTGTTCTTATTTATAGAGATGCTCTTCACTCTGGAAGCCCTATGATCCTCATAATCACCAGATTCAACCCGGACATGAAGTGGGGTATAGTTTGCAAGTGTCCCTTTAGTCCTCCACCGTGATCCACATGCATTGCACAACACTGGCTTCTCAGGAGGTCCGTTGCGCCAAAGAGGAGTGCCTATCAAAGTGCATTGTTTTTAGGAAGTATAGACTGATTAAGGACAAAGAGATATTATAACTTTGATAGTGCTTCTGACAAGAGCTAACAGCCAAATTTTATACATATTTTAAAGGGACAAAACCTTGAGGTGAGAAAAAAGTGTACTCAAAGATTATAGTATGTTATTGTCAAGTTCTAAGAGAAAAAGCACCATCAAATAAATCTTCTTCAAAATATGGTCAATAGGATAGACAACTTTAGTCTATCAAGGACAGTCTAGAGTAAGTAGAAACCAAAGTCAAGAGGAACTTGTATTTGTCTTCGAAAGCTGACATTTAACAATACCATTTTTACATGCTTAATGTCAGGAGCAATTCCTAAAACAAATACAGCATTGATGTCTTCCGCTCAGCAAGCAAAAGCTTCCATTAACACTTGTCCTTGACACAAATTTACACTCATATTAATGACCAGCAAAAACTAGAATACAGCTGAAATATTTTGAGTTGCAGTAATTGGTGCAAACACGCTAAGTTCTAAGAATATTAAACATTTCAAATGTTTGAAGAATGATGCAATGAATTTGACCCTGAGAAATCATTCAGAGTGTTTAAATGCAAGTGATTACATATAAGGTTGAATAGTTTCAAGGCTTACGAAACAAAGAACTTCAAACGGAATTGAAAGTTATCCAGAACAGAAAGAGAATAAAATAATGGTTTAAAATGAATGGGAAAGCAGTTCTTCAAAATTGGTTTACATTAGAATTCCTGTCCAATCAAGGTCGACAACTGTTATCAGCAATGAGCGAAAAATGTTTACAGCTAACAAGAAAGTACTAGCTCAATAACATTGAATTTTAAACAAGCGCTTATTAAAAAAGAGAAAATGAGCAAAAAGTCCATCCAGAACTCAATGGCAAGTGCATTCACAAAGGAGCCAAAAACAAGAATGTTGCAAGAAAATACATTTCAATTGAATAGAAGAGGACTGAGGTTTGACTTGATATTCAGGCTTATAAATATCTATGGGGCAATGGGAAAGCAATACCAATTTAATGTTGAATATGAAAATGCCAGAATTCAACATAGGCTCTGCAATTCCACAGCATTCAATAGAATTCAATCTCACTTTCCTTCGTGAGATATGTGTGAACTTTGAACAAGAGTCAAAGAAGAACAACCCTAAGAGCTTTAAAAATGAATGGGGTTGAAAGAAACAACTGAATTCCATAAAAAAAAAACTCAAGTTCACAGCTTTAAGGATTGAGGAAAAGGACCCTTGTTGTTCTAAATCCATATACAAACAGAATAACACAAATAGCAGCCTATATCTTCCTTCTCTGTATACAGTTATTCCCCTTCCCAATCCCAATGACAGAATTATTTATCCAAGCACATAAAATCATACACCAAAAATACTGATTTATAGAAAAAGGTTGAACACTTACATAAATCCTAGAACTCAAAAAAAAATTATGAACTTCATATCCAAAAACTTAACTGGAGAAACAAGAACTCACTTGTAACTCCACAGTGATAGCAAGGACCTTGCTTGCCCATGTCTTTCTCTTTAGCTCAAGGGAAGAAAAACAAATTGAAAATCAAAATTGAAAATAACAAAAGTGAAACAAATATATATATATATATTGTTAACCGAAAATTAGAAACTTTTTATATAAATTTGATTGGTTTCTTCAAGCTTTATATGACATATTCAACTGGACATTAAAGGGTTTTCTTCAACAACCCAGAAAGCCAGTTTAATTTGCAGAACAAAGCAAAAGTCAAAAATGAAAAGTACACAGAAGAGTTTTTTTTTTCTTTTTTATCAGTCCAATAAACATATATATTAAAAAAAATACATAAGAAAAAAAAGAAGAAGAAATGAAAAAGATGGTATTTAAGCTTGAAATCTGTACAATCCAATAGAGATTTTATTTTTATTTTTTATTTTTTGTTTTAGAAAGGAAAGGATTATTAAGAGTAATCTGATAAATGGCTGTGAAAAGATGCAGGTGAAAATGAAAGAAAAAGAAAGAAAATAAGGAGAAAACGAGAAATAGTAGTGTGTTTTGTGCTTTACGTTTTCGCATTTATTTATTTATTTATTTACATTTTTATTGATTTTAATTGATAAAAAAAATTCTAATATTATGTTACTAAGAGATTAAAAAAAGGAAAAATATTGAGAGATGGGTAAGGGAATATTATTGTATATGGTTCTATTGACTATAGATTTTTCAGTTTTGTTGATTTTTATAAAATAAAATTTCCTACAAAATTAGGAAATGGAATTATCGTTCGAGAAAAAAGAAAAACACAACAAATTTTTTTTTTTTTTAAAGTTTCTTTGGCTTCTGTCAATTCCTTTTTTTTTAATTATTATTTTTTTACTTTCAGAATATATTTATTTTTTCTTTTTTGGTTTGTTAATGTGATGACACGATGTTGATAGAACTTTTTTAGTCAAACTTTTCTTAAAAATAAAAGGAATGTGATCTCCACCGTCCCAAGTGATGATCCCTATCATAATTGATTCTACACCGTCTGATTTAATTAAAAAAAGCATTGTCAATGTGTCCCACTTAATGATTTTTTTTTTAATTCTAAAAAAATTTTATTACTATTTTTTTTACATAATTTTGTTTTACAAAAATGGAAAAAAAATCAATCAACACGTATTTTCTCAACATATATATATATATATATATATATATAAGATGAAGAAATTCTGTGGATTTTTTTGTTCAAACCAATGAACAAGTTTCAGTGTTTTTTTTTTTTAAAGGAAAAAGGTATCCCAAAGCAAAAGCTGTCTTAAATTTTCAGATTTATCCCTTATTGGATTTTTATTTCTGTTATTTTTACAAAAATTCTCAAATAGCCCTTCATCAACCTATTCATTAAGTCTAAGGATTCGAATATTTACATTATATTTATGTATTTTATTTTTATTTAAAATATTTTATATTTATATAAATATAATTATATTAATAATATGTATTATATAATTTTTAAAATATATATTTATATTATATTATATTTTAATTATTTTATTTATGTCATTATATTTAATATTATTCCATCTAATTTTTAATACTAATACTATTATATTATTTATGATGTTCTTATATTTTGCTTAAAATGATTTCAGCATTTTAAAAACGTAATTTATATGTATTTTAAAAAGGCAATATATATCCACTTAGAAGTTTATTTAATTATGTACCTCATTTAATTTAATCCTCAATTTGATAAAATAATTTTAGAATTTTGTTAGTATAAGTTAATTGAGCACTAATTATTAAACACATTTAAAGGGCTCATTTGGGTGGATCAAAGCCATCCATCGTTGCCAACCTCTTGAATTCATGCACAAACTTTATATTAAAACCAATTAAAATAGATTGAAAAAGCATTAAATTCCAATTCAAAAATTTCAAACTTTCACCTAACAATAAAAAAGGTAATTTTGAGAATATGGCAACCAAAAAGAGCTTTTTTTTTTTTTTTTTAAACTCTTAAATACACAGTTTTCATACTACCCTTAAGGTCACCAAAAAGGCAAAAACTGGGAAGTTTAGTTTCAGGACAATATATACTGTTTGCACTATATTGTTAAAATAAAGTTTTTATTTATATTTATATATATATATATATATATTACCAAATGCTAATTTTGGACAGTCTTAATCTTTGACTTGACGTTTTAGGCCTTTTCTTGGTACAAAATGGAAATTTTAGGCTTTCTTTCTTCAAATGTTTTTTTCAGCTATTTTATATAAATATTATAAATTTTTTTTATTTTTTCGTTTACAGTAATTTTTAAATTAATTTTTGAAATAGGCTATTTTTTACGTCTGTTGAGAACTTGTTACAGGAGGAGGCGAGTTAATTAATTAAAAACTTGTCATGCTATATGACGAGTTCTCAACGGAAAAGAAAATTACTATTGAGGCGAGTTCCCAACAGAAGAGATGGCGAGTTCTCAATGAGTAGGAGATTGCCATCTCAGGTTTCCATCCCGATAACAAAAAAAAATTTCAAAAAAGTTAACTTAACAAATAGTTATTAAATAAAAATGAAAACAACAAAAAAAATAATTTCAAAGAAAGAAATGATATTTATTAAAATTATTAATAAGGAGATTAAAATTATCTATCTACATATTTGGTCTGCTAATCATTATATATTTTTTACATAAATTATGTATAAATATATAAATTATCTATTGTATCAGAAAGAATCTGATTTCTCATACATCTGTCACATCTCTCGGATTCCAAAAAATCTAGTAGTCATTAGTCGAATATTATATGTCATGTCAAAAGGCGATTTCTTAATATATATTTTTTTTATAATAATAAAATAAATGATATAATTTTAGATTTATACTTGAATAAATATTATAGATTTTTAATTTTTAATATGATAGTAATGATATATTTATACATGAAAAATTAGATTTTTTCTAACACGATAGATAATTTATATATTTATACATAATTTATGTAAAAATATATATATAGATAGTCGATTAGCAGACCAATGAGAGGTAAATAGATAATTTCAATATCCTTATTAATAATATCAATAAATATTATTCTCTTCTTTTAAATTTTTTTTTTTCATTTTTATTTAATAACTATTTGTTAATTTATTTTTTTATCATTTTTCTCAAAGTATGATGGCAGTTCCTACATTGAATTGCTTTTACGAGTTCTCAACGTAAAATAAAAAAAATTAAATTAAATTAAAAACAACGCATATCAAAAAATAAAAAAAATTATTTATATTCGTATAAAAAAAATTTATCTTATGCTTCAAAAATTGAGATTCCAACTGTAATGCTCGTAGTTTATATATATATATATATATATATATATGTATTGAGATTTAGAATTTTTTTTTATTAAAAAAATTAAAGTGAGAGAAGCTTTGATTTTGTAGAATATGAATACGACGGAAAAAGATGAGAAAAAAATAACTAAGTATAGAGGTGGGCTTTAACGAGAACTTCCAATTGATAAAGACAAATGAAAATTGGACCAAAGACGCATTCGTGGGTTAGAATATGATTTTATAATTTTTTCCTTTACTTAAAAGCTTGAATTAAATTCAACTCGAGTCAAAAATTTATTTTAAAATTTAAAATAATATTATAAATTAAAAATTATTTTATATTAATATTTATAATTAAATTTAAATATAAATTATTTTATTATATAAATAATAATTTGAATCAAGTCAATTAAATTATGAATAAACTTACTTAAATTCGATCCAATACAAATATTTTTACAAAGATGTCCATCTATTTGGCTTTAAGATAATGGATCGATCAAGTAGTTCAATTAGTCACATTTTTGGGGCTTTACCCAATTATTACAGAACTTTTCTTCTAAAGAATGAAAAGGAAAGCATTTTCCACACATTTTTTTTTCTTCTTGATAGTGCTAGAAAACAAAGGATTTAAAAATCAAATTGACTTGATAGTTGATACCATTCATGACATCCAACTCGATTAGTCTTTTATAATTAATACTAAAGATAAAAAATATATATATTTTTTAAGAAAAATGTTTTATTTTTTTAAAAGAGAATATTAAATAAAAAAAAAAGGAAGAGTTACTTCTTAAAAAAAAAAGATATTAAAAATCTGTAAGTTTTTAATGAATAATTATTTTTAAAATTAAAATATTTAAACATCCTAATAGTATTTTAATACTATTAACTTTAATTCGACATATATATTTAATTGAGTTAATATAATTCAACTTATGATATCAACTGTCAAGAACTTTATAGAAGCATTTCAATTGCCCATTCCTTTTCTTGAAAATAATTAAATATCAAAACTCAAAAAGGGTCTTATTGACAACAAATAGAGCTAAAATAACTTCTATTAGATGGTAATTCAAGGGATAAAACAAATCAAAGTAAGAAAATATTGCACTACACTAACATATAAACTTATGAATTGAATGAAAAAAAAAATACATTCAGATAAAAAACCAGCTGATCGAACAGACATAAATAATATGGCTAAGATCAGATATACAGAAAGAAAAGAAAGGAGAGCTAGTTGGCAGACTCTCCATCCACCCAAAGATTTGTCACTCATTACATAATGAAGTCTGACAAACTTACTGGTTGTGGTTGGTCTCCACGCTTGTAATGGCCATCTATTCATTCGATAATGAAAGATTCAACAGCAACCCAACCATTATCCCTATCAGTCCCACAAAGGCTGCAAACTTGAACGAGAACCCAGAGTTGTTCCTACGTTGTCTTCGCCTTTTCAGAAAATCCTGTTCGAGGGAAAACAAAGATTGTTTTATGTATTGGTCATCGTTAATGTACCTCAGAAACATACACTAAAAGATTATATAATTTGGGAGTCAACCTGCTAGCTCATTTTGAGCTACAGATGATTACATTTTACTGGTTCGAATTGACAAGTTTTACAATTCACTTCTAGCTCTTACTCAATCTCAAGATTATAAAACATCAGGAAAAGGTACATAAAGACCAAAGAGTCGATATTATATTCGATCCAGGCGGAAATTGGTGACTGGCATATTATGAATTAATGATGATTATAGCATAGCATTTTTAACTAACAAACATAAGCCAATCGATTTATATTCACAGCACTAAAATTTTAGGGTTTAAAGTTCAATCATTTAGCACATTAAGATTGATAATCTCTTATGAATCACCTAATTATGGTACCTTTACATTGCTTTTCTGTCAAACAGACAAACTAAAAGTTCCCAAAATGGTCAAATTCCAAATTAGCAAAACCTGGTTTTTCTTTTTCTTTTTCTTGCATGTGCACGCGTGTGTCTAAGTGCGCATGTCCGTTATTTAGTTTATTATTGGACCAGTTTTGAACTTATGATGAAAACTAAAGACCAAAAAATCTCAAGTAAAAACATACCAGTTCCTGTTGCAGATGCAGTGATTGCCGGATTGCTGCGTCTCTTTCATCCTTTAGGTGCTGCAAGGCCTGATTCATGGATACAGAAAGCAAATTTAAAAATGAAGGCTTAGAAAATAAAATAAATAAATAAATCAGATGAACAACTAAACTCACAGAGTTTGAATCAAGGTTTTGTTCTGTGAAGCTCTTTAATCCTTCATCTTCTGAACTCCCCTTAGCGGAAGGAGATATATAGAAAACTTTAAGCTTGCACTCCTCTATCTCCTTAGCACTTTCCTTATTGAACTGGATGCAAAGACGAAAATCACATTCCAAAAATCAAATTTGTTTTTAACAATTCAAATACGAAAAGATTATTCTCCATGTCAGCATTCTTACGGTATCTGCTGGTAAGTCATCGACGTCAGTATTTGGAGGCACGATAGTACTCTGTAGCAGAAATTTGTCTTTGCATTGCATATCTGGAGGATATTCCCGTTGTGCTTGGAGAGTGACTGGTATTCAAGCAGGTCAATGAAATCAGTATCATACATATGAGAATCACGGTGAACTAATAAAGAAAAGTAACAGAGGAAAGCAGGCCAGGCAATTGACTTTGCAATCATAAAAAGGCAAGCTCGATCAGTTTTAGACCCAAAAATAACCGTGATTTCAAACACAGTCATGAATTTCTTACTTTATGAGAAACGAAATCGTTTCTGAGAAAGATTGGATTAAAAGTAATACCTCTAATGAGACATGAGTCCCAAGGCTGTACAACACTAGTGTTTGGTCGCACAAAGTATTTCTTAGGCGAAGTTGTTTTAACCTAGCATGATAACAAGTTGGGAATATTAAAATATCCTAGAAAATCATGGATGGAGAATATACATAAGAAGATGTTCATATACATTTTGCAACACCAACAGAAACCGTACCTTAAACGCAACATAGTGTTCAGTGTTGTTCACCACCTTAAGATCACAAAAACTTTGCTTTTCAAGCTCAACTGAAAACACGAATCACATAACCAAAAGTCAACAAAAAATTTGTTTTAACAAAAACTGTCGTGAACAAACATATACCGAAGAAAATGAGCATAAAGAAGCCCAAGAAAGATCTTAGCATTACAAAGAAAGCAGCTGCCAGAAGCAGAAGTTAAGGTAGCTAAACATTGATAACATGTTACAAAGACTAAGAAACTAAAAAAGAAAATTCCTAAACTGCTTTCCTTCTCCCTGCAGCTTCTAAAGAAGAATATGTCAACCTTCACAAATTTAATTCACATTGCACATTATCTATGCATTCGGAAAACACCAGTAACACTGCCAATTTCAGATCAAGGGACCCAAATGAAGTCAAGAATCCGAAACAGAAGAAGCAAATAAAAAAAACAAATCAACATACAAATCAATTCTAATTCCATAAACTTGTCATATACAACCATTGTCAATGCATCCCTTCTAGTCACCACTTGAAATTCAACACAACGCCAATTCATTGCACCCATATTTTTCCCTCTTTACTACTTGACGACATAACCATGGAATCGAATCATGAACTTTCACATCTATCCAACGGGACTCTCTATACATGTCGATGCATGTATTATATACATACATCAGAATTCACATGCATGCAAGTATAAACATACAAAAGGTGGAACTTACAAATGAACTTGAGATCATTAGGATGAACGGAGATCAACTTATTACCCTCAGCAGTCATGACTGGGCCCCCACATCCACCGCCACCACTAGATCTTTTATCTTTACTCTTTATAAACAAAAAATAATTATAATTAAAATTCAAAACTACCCACAACAATCTTTCACAAACCCCCCAAAAAAAATAAAAAAAAATAATAATAATAATTAAATCAACAAACAGAGCCCTCAAAAGCTTTCAAAATCAAATTCTCCAACAGGGTTTCTACTTTTTTTTCCCAAGACAGAGAAATTTAGTTGATATTAATCACCGACTAAAGTGAATCAGGAACAAACATGTGGTGCAAACTGCAACTGGCTCGGTCTAAATCCGAGGCTTCTTTCTTCTTCTTTTTTTTTTGGTTGGGTGGGAAAAAAGGAGTCACCGAAATAGTCGCCACCAGAGTCGGAGTTTCCGGTCCGAATAAAAATTTATTTTTTCTTTTTTTTTTTTTACTTGAAAGTTCAAAATAGTATTATAGGAAAGATGGTTTGGATCTGTTGCTGGGAATGGCAAAGGCAAAATGCGGTTCCGTCAATAGAGAGAGAGAGAGAGAGAGAGAGGTGAACGAAGGAAGGAAGGAAGGAAGAATGACAGGTGACACGTGTCAATTTAATAAGAGGTGACGCCCGATTCTAGAGAAACAGCCTGGAGTGAGTACAGTTGACGTGGCACTCAATAAAAGGAAATATTAATTAATTTTTTACAAAAAAAAAAAAAAACAGATTAAAGACTTTAATAACATCACAATCTAATTAACCTTACCTTATCCTCTTCTGGAATCGATAGTGAGCTTTTAATTCAAATTAGGTAAATAATCTACACATTTATTAATCTCTCTAAAAATAAGCCTTTGTATCACGTGGAATGCATGTGAATTTTTTTTCAATTAAAAAAAAGTAAAATAAATGATAAATAATAACGTTGGATAATTACAAATCATAACATCAAACATAAAACTAAATTTATAGTTAATATATATATATATATACACGACATTAGCAAAATTTAAAAAATGCATATTTAATTTAACGAGTTAAAGGTAAAGTTAATTTTAATCATTTTTGATACATATAATATAGATATTCAATTCTTCCCTTACGGTTGAGCACAATTACTTTGTGTTGCTTAGTGCTAATGTTAAAATGTAGTTTCATTTTTTCTTATTTTTCGATAAGAATGCTTTTATTTTTATTGTCAAGTGTTAAGTCTTCCCACTGAAATTCAAAACTAACAATTTTAAATATATATAAACATAATAAGTATAATTAATATAAAAATAATATAATAAATTCAATATAATTTATTTATTGTATTTATATTTATATAATATATAAATAACATAAAACAGAACACATAAAACATGTGCATAAATTATCATATCAAAATGAATTTTTTTTCTACTTCTATCTCCATTGCCAAAATAATATTTGAAGCATTAGCAATCATGAATGAAATGCTTAAAATTTTAAAATTATTTATTTTTATAGATAAAAACATCTTTAAAAAAAAAAAACCTAAAGTTACCGATAGAATTGGGGCAGGGGTAACTAACAGACTAACTCTCATAAAATTTGGAAAGTAAGTTTTCAGTGAGAGGTGAATGGACGAAGAGTAGTAAGAAAAGAAGATTTTGTCTGGGGAAGTTTATGATTTATAATTGTGACATTAAGATTATATTTGATTATTCTTGTATTTATTGTATTTATACATTTTTACAAGTCATATTAAGTTTTATGATAACGTTGTCATGTTGATATATTAATAATTATTTTATATAAATATTAACATATTTATATATTTGTGTTAATTTTTTGCTTCATATTATATTGTGTATGATAT
Organism: Adansonia grandidieri; assembly: GCA_038382065.1. Taxonomy (NCBI): domain Eukaryota; kingdom Viridiplantae; phylum Streptophyta; class Magnoliopsida; order Malvales; family Malvaceae; genus Adansonia; species Adansonia grandidieri. The sequence goes on along the minus strand of JBBYHK010000023.1, from coordinate 15,946,034 downwards.
TCGTATGATATATTCATATCGTGTTCAAGCTTAACAAATAATAATACACTTATTCATCTTAGAAAAAAATTAACTAACATTTATTTACTTTACTATTTATATAATTATCTATTTTATTTTTGTTCATTCACTAGTAATTTATTTTATTATAACTATAATACAACACACCCACATAGTTGCTCTGGGAAAATATGAGTAAAAAATTATATTTTAAAAAATAAAAATAAAAATTTGTTAAGTATAAATTTTTTTATGTAAATAGATATTTATATTTTTAAATTTTAAATTTTATAATAATTTTTTATTAATTTTTAATTAAATTAATGTTACTTTATTTAATGATACAAAATTTATTTAAAAATATTATTATATACAAATATAAATAGTTTTTTAATTTATTTTGAAAATAGGGAATTCAGATTTTAAAATCCCCTTATTCATTTTTTTTTCGTAGAAAACCACGTACGTGTAATGATTGTACTTTGTTTCCCAACGCATTTTAAGATTAAGTGTAAAATATTTTCTTTTAGTTTTTAATATTTGCAGTTAACAGTAGTAAGTGCACAACACGTGGCACTCTGTTCTTACCCTTTTGTTACGTCACCTCTCCAATTTCCCCCCAAAATTTAAAAAGAATTAATAACGAAATAACAATCAATTAATACATTAATAATAAACAAATAAATAAAATTAAAATTCCAACGATGCTTTCTGGCTCTTTATTAATGACAACGGTACAGCCACCACGCAATCTTTGCTTCTTCCCTCCCACGGTAACAAAAGAAGAAAAATTAAGAAAAAGAAACTCTCTTCCTCTTTCTCCTTCGCCGGCGACGATCCCAAATCACCGGTAATCCTCGCCGTTAGCCTCAATTTCTCGTTCCTCTCTGTCATCTGCTTCGACTTTCTCGTGATTCAGTTTGTTATAACTCGTCGCCATCATGAATCCCGAATAGTAAGTTTCCATTTAATTTTTAATTTCTTTTTAGTTGAATTTATGTTCAATTAATTCTCTATGGATCTGCTTATTTTGTTTTTTTCTTTTGAATTTACAGTTTTTTATTTTCCCTAAAATTTCTTTGTTTCTTTCATTACCTTTATGTTTTATTGGATTTGTAAATCAGATCCGATTGATTTTTGTTTCAGGTTTATATTTTGGTTTTCTAGCATTATAAGTTAGCTAAGAAATAATAATTGTTTAAAATTTTAATTTTATTTGAGTGATATCTTGAGTTAGGTAACGGTTTATGCAGAAATTTATGATATTTCCAAGAAAATTTATGCTTAAGGACGGAGATAATCAAGTGAGTATTGATTTGTTGTTGATACTCGAAAGTCATAGCAAGGAGCTAATATCTTCAAAACAAAAATTGACACCTTGATCGCTTTCTTCGCAGTAATGCTTATGTATTGAAATTCTAATTCATGTATAAGTATTCTGAATTTCGTTTGTTTGTGTTAATGGCAGTGATTATCTGTTTAAGCTTTTGCTAATCGGAGATTCTGGTGTTGGGAAATCATGTCTGCTTTTGAGGTTTGCTGTACGTTATTGGTCCTTCTTTGAATTTCATGCCTTTGGATCTTGGCTTTGTGATTTGTTCTCTTTTTATTCATCAAAGCTTAATGATTCTAAACTCATTTTTCTTTAATTTTTGGGAACCAGGATGATTCATATTTGGACAGTTACATCAGTACCATTGGTGTTGACTTTGTAAGTATTGTTTGGGTACTTTTACGGCATTGTGTTTTTTTTTTTTTTTTTTGGGGGTTAATGTGTGAATGGTATAATTTTGAATTTCATTCTTATATGTAGAAAATCCGCACTGTGGAACAGGATGGAAAAACCATCAAACTCCAAATTGTAAGTCTTCAAATTGGCTGGCTTTAATCGGGGTTTCAATGTCCAAATTGAGTGGTACTCCCATAGTTTGGTCCTGTTTTAAATGGGTTGTGTTGATTCCTATAGTTCTAGTATGAATTTCTTCGCCTAGAAGTTAAATCCTTTTTTCTCTCCATTCTAAGAATTATTTGATATGATTTATGCAGTTAAGAAGTTGCATGACTGTATCTTTTGCTTTGATCATTGTTGATTGCTGATTGTCTTTTGATGCTTGTCTCTGGATACACAGTGGGACACTGCTGGTCAAGAGCGTTTTAGGACGATCACTAGCAGTTACTATCGTGGAGCTCACGGTATCATAGTAAGTGCCATATTTTTGCATTTTATCTGTGCTATTCTTCCCTTAATTTTCATTATGCAGGATTAAACTCACGGTGCTTACATTCTTCGCAGGTTGTTTATGATGTGACAGACAAAGAGAGTTTCAACAATGTCAAGCAATGGCTAAGTGAAATTAACCGCTATGCCGGTGAAAATGTGAACAAGCTTTTAGTTGGGAATAAGTGTGACCTAACAGCTGGTAAAGTCGTGTCCTATGAGACAGCTAAGGTAAACTGATTGCACATACGTGTTGTAAAATGTATGTAGCTTTAGGTATCACAAAAGTTTAGGGTTTTCATCACTCATGACTTATTTTTCTTTAT
>JBBYHK010000023.1:15905883-15932339 GCA_038382065.1 Adansonia grandidieri | reverse complement strand
TAAAAAGTTTATTTTATTTTTTTAAATAATATTAAATATAAAAATATTTTTATATTTATTTTATAATTAAATTTAAATTAAAAAAATATAAGTTATATTAAATCGAATTAATTCAAGTTATTAAAACTTTTACGTAACTATGATTCTATATAAATCAAATATGTTAAATTACAACAAGGTTGATCAAAACCGACTCAGAAGAAGATAAGTAATAAAGGGCGTGGTCCAGCAACTAAACAGCTACGTTGCAATCACTTCATGTAGGCTAGGAAACCAGACCCTAGACCAGCCCTTTGCAGTAGGTCACGAATATGCCATAGTGAAATGAGAATAAATACATTTAATAAATATTATTATTATTATAAATAATATAATAATTAATCTTAAAAATTAACCTAAAAACATTCGTTTAATAAATTTTTCTATATAATTCAATTATTTAGGATATCTTTTCGGTGAAAAATCGCAATTTTGATTCCGCTTTCATTGACTATTGAATGTAAAGTTCACAGAGTAGTTCTTAAACTTAATCTTAACTACTCATGAAAATTGTTCTATTGTAAATGAATATTTTTTAAGTGTTAATCCACTTGAAGATAAAAATGAACTTTTTTCCCACGAATCCAAGCAAAAGGGTGCTTCATAAAATAATCTTAATGGTGATTTGGAGCAACGTAAATATTTGATTGGTTGTAGAGCAATCCTTTGCTTTTTTCGGCAATCATTTTCCGACTGAGGATAGGCCCCAAGGGCCCTTTATTCCAATAAGTATGATAGCTCATAGCACGCAATTAAGTAGCTTTGAAAAAGGCCCATCAAAGCCCAATCCTCTTATATACCCAAAAAAAAAAAAAAAAAAACAGCCAAACAATTTCCAGCAGTTCAGTTGGGGCTGAACATCATCAAATCGACAAACAAAGAAAACCTCATCGACCACCGCAAACAAAACCCAGGAAAAAAAAAAAAAAAAAGAAAACATGTTCAGTCTCAGCAGAACGATTGCCAGTCCCAAATTATGGGTCAGAAAAAAATCCCAACAGCAGCAACAACCGCGCCGATCTCCATTCTTTTTCATCTCATTGTTTCTCATTTCTCTCCTCTTTTTCTTCTTCCTCACTTTCTCTTCCATCCCCAATTACATCTTCTCAACCTCTTCCAAAACAGCAAACATGGGAAGATCCCATCAATACCGACATTGCAAAGCTCAAATTCATGGGGAGACATTCTTGTGGTATGCGCCTCATAGTGGGTTTAGCAACCAGCTTTCTGAGTTTAAGAATGCAATTTTAATGGCGTCTATTTTGAACCGTACCTTAATTGTCCCTCCTATCCTTGATCACCATGCCGTAGCTCTTGGTAGCTGCCCTAAGTTTAGGGTCCAGAGTCCTAAAGAGATCCGGGTTTCCGTTTGGGATCATGTCATTGAGCTGCTTAGAAGTGGAAGGTAACTGTGTATTGCCCGCTTTCTTTGTTTATATTTCCATTTCACTTAATTTCTCCGGTAAATTGTACAACTTTTTGATGCTTGAATTCTGGGATTTAGTACTTTACCTTTTAGATTACTTTCCTTTTGTTGGTTATATTCTACAAGAACAATTCATTAATGTTCGAATCTTGTTTCTATTCTGCTTTAGTTGTTCAGGAGCTTCAGCTATATAAAATTCATAGTATTTGTAAAAGTCGGAACATAGGGATTTAATTCTTTCTCGTTTCTAATGACTTATTTCAAGAAAACAAGTTTTGGGTTCTTTTTGGCAACGCTGCTGCTGATTAAAAGCAGGAAGTTTCAATCACTAAGCAAATTCAGTATTTGCTTTAACTCCAGGTAGTTTCTAGCTTATGTTTCAGTTACACTTCTACCTCTTGTTGCAGGTATGTCTCCATGGCTGATATCATCGATATTTCTCCATTACTGTCGTCTTCACTTGTTCGAGTCATAGATTTTAGGGTTTTTGTGTCATTGTGGTGTGGTTTGAGCATTGATTCGGTTTGCTCCAATGAATTGAATGAGCGGCCGTCTCTGGTTGATAGCCTAAAGCAGTGTGGCTCTCTGCTGTCTGGGGTTGATGGTAATATAGATCGATGTTTATTTGCTGTTGATGAAGATTGTAGAACAACAGTTTGGATGTACCAAAACGATGAAGTGGATGGTACATTAGATTCATTCCAACCCGATGAACAACTCAAGAAGAAAAAGAAAATTTCGTACGTTAGGAGACGTAGGGATGTATATAAGGCTCTTGGAGCTGGTAGTGAAGCTGAATCAGCCAATGTTTTGGCATTTGGAAGCCTTTTTACGGCCCCATATAAAGGTTCAGAGCTCTATATTGATATCCAAAAGGCACCAGGTGATCCAAGAATAAAATCTTTGATTAAGACGATCGAGTTCCTTCCATTTGTCCCTGAAATTATAAAGTCGGGAAAGCAGTTCGCTGCTCAGACCATAAAGGCTCCTTTTTTCTGTGCACAGCTTAGGATGCTAGATGGCCAGTTCAAGAACCACTGGAAAACTACTTTTCTGGGTTTGAGACAAAAATTAGATTCATTAATGCAGGTGGGTTCTCGACCGATACATATTTTTGTGATGACTGATCTGCCTCAAGGTAATTGGACTGGAAGTTACTTGGGTGATTTGGCAAGGGATTCAGTAAATTTTAAGCTGTATTTTCTGAGAGAAGAAGATCTCTTGGTGATGAAAACAGCGAAGAAACTAGCACTCGCAGGACGTGGCCTGAGGTTCAAATCTGTTCCTGGCACTATGGATGCAGTGGCTAAGTTGGAGAAGCATTGCTCTCCTGATATATTACGTGATGTACTCCTATATATAGAGGAAACAGTTTGCAGTTGTGCTTCACTCGGTTTTGTTGGGACCGCGGGCTCAACAATAGCAGAGAGTATCGAGGTTATGAGAAAATTTGGTTTATGTTCAAGTCCAACTCAGACCGCATTCTGACATTTATTAATTTACAACCTACTTGATAGAATTTCACCAGTTCAGTTCTCGGGAAGGCGTGCTATATGCGTGCTTTGAATTCGATGTCCACTATTCAAGCTTAACAAAACAACGGGCATTCAGTCAGACTCAAGGACTATTTTGTGATTGAGTTCGTTTCTTATATTTCTTGATATGATCCAACTGATCTTGCCACATTGCCATTTAAGGAGCTTTTGTTCAACGAGCACCCGATCTCGAAAGAAGTTGGACGTCACTCACTGCTGCACCAGAGCAATGCATTTAAACTAACGGTCAAGGTTAGTTGTTTGTCAAAAGAAGATTTTCATTACTCCCAACAGCAAAAACGGTTAGGACTGTTTTTCATGAAATTGATGAAGTATGAATTGGGAGGTTGATGATACATTATACTATGTATGGTAAAGTGGTTAACTTCCACGTTTAGTTACTTCATTTTCATTTTCATACCTTAGGGACTGTTCTTTTGTGCTCCTGTTCTGCCCAATCCCATGCTTTCTTTTCTCTGGATAAAATTGGGTCAACCCCAAATCTTTGCTTTGATGGCAACCCATTTCAGTAAAATATCGGTGGATTCATTTTCGATGCACTGAAAATTTTAAAAAGTGCTCTTCTGAGGGCACCGTTTAGGAATAATTAATATATTATTTATAATAATAATATTATTATATTAAATATAACTGTAATATTCAATAATTTTATTGTGATTTTTAATGCATTATTTTATATAATAATTAAAAAAAAAAAGTAAGTTAAGCAAAATTTTACTAAAAAAGCATGTAAGTAACATTTTTATTAAAAAAAAAAAAAAAAGATGGGAATATTTAACTGGCTGAGACTGAGAATCCAAGATTTGGGTATTTTAATATGTTAGCAAAGCAAAGGCCTTAAGGTAAGGAATATAACTTGTAGTGTATGTATATATAAGATATATCAAAAGTCTCCATTTCAATTAAATAAATTTTACTCTATATATATATATATATGTATAAATTTCAAGGTAATAAAAAGACAATTAATAATTGAAATTTTGACTCAACAGTTTCTAGATTTTGTCAATTGTTAAACATTTAAATTTTAAATAAATAAATGAAAACAAGGAAAGTTTGACTTTGGAATTAACTACGTTTTAATTTTCATTTTCCAAGTCGAGGTAGAGTGATATAACGTTAATTCATTTCAACCAGCTCCATCGTGGCAATCGAAGCTGAAAAAAAAAAAAAAGGGAGGGGGGGGTGGCGAAGGATATTTTAGCTAGCAACTTCTATTTTCCTTGCACATTTGTTCAGTTTCTTCATTTTTTTTTTTTTTTTGCATAACCAGTGTAAAAAGTTTCAAATTCTCTGTTTCTTTTTTTTTGGTTGAAGTTTTGATTTGAGTCGACGAAAAATGGAGGCACTGGATTACCACGCGGAGGAGAGGAGCAAGGCGTTGTTCGATGTAGAAGAGATGAAGATCGTTTGGGCTGGTTCTCGTCACACCTATGAAGTCACCGATCGAATTTCTCGTCTCGTCGCTGGTGATCCGGTGATTTACTTTTTTTCATTTTTTTTCTTTGATTCTTGTTACCTGAACTATGGCGGAGAAAAGTATACGAAAGCAAAGTTTTGGTTATTTTAAGAATCTTAAAGAGTTTTAGTTACTATAACATGAAATTGTTGAAGTTGTTATTTTTAAGTTCTTGAACTTTTATTGTTGCTTGATTTGTTAATTTTCCTTTTGTTTCGTTTTGTTTAGATTGATTTTCTCTCTGTTTGGTTCCCGAGAACATGTGGGAAAAGTAGGAAGCTAAAGTTTGGATTTTGCGTCTGGCTATTAGTTGGTTTGAAAAAGATATTGTTTGCAATAATCCCTTGTAACATCACGTGTTTTACAGCATGCTTCTCAGTTCTCACAAAAATGTAGAAAGAAATCCAATTTTTGTTTGGTTCGATATTAAAATTCTGTCTGTTAGATGTGCATCAACATTCGGAATGTTGAAAATTTGATGTTCTTGAGCTTCTCATCTACGGACAAAGTAATGATCCCGTCTTGTTCCTTGGAATAACTTTTAGCTGTATCTTAATTTCAAGCTCGTTTCTCTCTGTTTGCCACTTGAGTCTTTAACTCTTGAAATGCGTTGAAGAATAGAAGAGTAAGGTCTTAAGTTTTAATTCTAGGGAAAAGAAGGATTGAGGAAATTCCATAATTTTCTTCTCTTGTGCTTAGATTTTTAGATTACTGAGCTTTGTGATTGGTAAGTTCCAAGGAATTGGCATAATTGTAAAAGTGAAATGAAGCAAAGATGTAATTTACAGAGTTCTTTTCACCTTGTGGACTGGCTTTCCGCCAGTCATCTTGTCGTTATTTTCTCTTGTAGTTTCTGTCCTGATATTCGATATTCATAATTTTCCCTTCCTTCAGTGACCTAAAGGAATAGAATCACTTTTCATTTTGGCATTTTAACATAATTTTTTTTTTTTCAAATTTAACTAATCTTGTTTCTATTTTCTCTAGGTCTTTCGAAAGGATAACAGAACTATGCTAAGTAGGAAGGACTTGTTTAAAGATACTTTGAGAAAAGTTGCTCATGCATGGAAGCTGAAAAATGAGCTTCATCTCTCTGGTTTGTTTTTGGCTGGTTTCTCACCTTGTTCCAAATTGATTTTTTCCCCTAGATATCAGATTAATATTGAAATCTTTTATGACAGAAGAAGAGGCTTCTATGTTATGGTTTTTTGTGGATCAGCCTGCTTTCGCAAACCTTCACTGGGTAAGTTCTATTTTTCGTTTCCCGTTTCTAAGCTTCAGAAGTACTGTATATGCGACTTGTATGCTAACTGCTAGTGGTAAGCAGTATATTTCGAACACAACGAACCTTGGTTAACTTCATCATTCAAATCTAGTTTGCCAAATTTAATATAAAATGCTGGTCTCTTTATGCTGATGTCTGGGTCTGAAGTTCTTCATCATTCAAATCTAGTTTTAGCCTACTAATGCATATTTTCTTGATAGGGAATGTTTGTACCTGCTATTGAAGGACAAGGAACTGAGGAGCAGAAACAGAAATGGCTGCCAATGGCATGTAAGATGCAAATAATTGGATGCTATGCACAAACAGAACTTGGTCATGGCTCCAATGTGCAAGGGCTTGAAACTACTGCTACATTTGATCCTCAGACTGATGAATTTGTCATTCATAGTCCCACATTGACTTCAAGCAAAGTGAGTAGAATGTATAACAACCCTTTGATTAATTCTATCTTTGACATTGATTAATCATGCATCATGCTAAGCAATATATCATGAGAGTGCTTCAATTGTCATTCTCAGTGTTTTCTTGGCTAAGACATCCTCAAGTATAATCCCCTCTCCTCTTTTTCTTGCGTGCAACGGGTAGTTCTCTTATAGGCACTTTGTAATCTTTATGACATGTTGTAGTCTGATATTGATCTCCTTGTATTTTATTCACTTACCATTCTCTGTGGGGTTTTTGGTCTTAATAGTGGTGGCCTGGCGGATTGGGTAAAGTGTCCACACATGCTGTGGTTTATGCTCGTCTTATAACAGATGGACAAGACCATGGAGTGCATGGTAAGTGCCATTTGCAAAAACTTATTTAGTTGGTATTGTGGATATCAATTCTGAAATTCCTTCTTTTTTTTTCCTCAGGTTTTATTGTCCAGCTGCGTAGTTTGGATGACCACTCACCTCTTCCAGGAATAACAGTTGGTGATATTGGAATGAAATTTGGAAGTGGGGCATATAACAGCATGGACAATGGTTTGCTGAGATTCGATCATGTGCGCATTCCGAGGAACCAAATGCTAATGCGGTATGTTCTTTAACCATGCTTATCTGCCTTTGTCTCTCTTGTCCAATGCTTTTTCTGAAGGGTAATATTTCATCTGTTGTTTGATGTTTATCTGGTTGGCCCATCTTGTGGAGGGAATGTAATGTAGCCATGGCGGGAATTATCTTCTGAAAAAGTCTTGGATGATTCCTGCAATGAGCGGTTCTCTTGAGTGAAGTTGCAAGGCTGCAAAATTTTCTGCAATTTCACAACAGAGGTTTTAGAGTGTGCAGAAATCTAAAATTTATAAGATTTCTTTCCTCAATTGAAGAAAACCACCAAAAAAAGAAGCCAAGAAAGTGATAATCTAAGCTGAAGTAACACTTCTATAGCGTGATTTTCATGGATAAACAAATTGACTGTTCTGAAGTTTGCTTCTATTGTTTCCTCTCCAAATTTCTCAGTCTTTCTCAGGTTACAAGAGAAGGGAAATATATGCAATCTGATGTTCCTCGCCAGCTGGTTTATGGTACCATGGTCTATGTCCGACAACAAATTGTATCTGAGGCTTCTTATGCTTTATCAAGGGCAGTTTGTATTGCAACAAGGTATAGTGCTGTTCGTAGACAATTTGGTTCGGAGAATGGTGGTCCAGAGAGCCAGGTACTATTGTCTTTTGGATCTTATACGGATATGCATGTTATTTCAAGTACAGATTGTTGTATACAACTACTTACATGATTACTTCTAGTGGCTTTTCCTTTCCCATAGAAACTTTCAAATAATGGTTTTGGAGTATCTGATTGCTGCTCTGAAGTTTCAGAACTAATTTTACATGTCCTAAATGCTGATGCACCTAATGCTTTAATTTTTATTTATTTTTTTTCAGGTGATTAACTATAAAACTCAGCAAAGTAGACTCTTTCCTTTGCTTGCTTCTGCCTATGCTTTCAGATTTGTTGGTGAATGGCTGGAATGGCTGTATACTGATGTGACCCGAAGATTGCAAGCTAAGGATTTCTCCACGTTACCTGAGGTCCATGCATGTACTGCAGGGTTAAAATCTATTACAACCTCTGCAACTGCAGTATGTCACTATTACTAACCTTTTCTACTCTTCCTTCTCATATATGTATTGATTATTTTTCCTACACTGTCAAATATTGCTGTAGCTTAATTTATTTTGGTTGACTGGCTATTTTGAATAATGTTGCCTCTATTACCATTTTGACGGCATAAATGGTCTCTTGTTACTTTTAAAAGTTTTGACATTCATTACAAAATAACAGTCAATAACTAATTTTGTTTATTTTATGCTTTTAGCCTGGCTAAAATAAATATGGTTGCAGGACGCAATTGAAGAATGCCGAAAATTATGCGGTGGTCATGGTTATCTTTCCAGCAGTGGGCTCCCTGAGTTATTTGCAGTTTATATCCCTAACTGTACTTATGAAGGAGACAATGTCGTACTGCTTTTGCAGGTATGACAAATGTGAAATATTGTAACTTTTATTTTTGACACCTTTCATCTTCCTTTTGCTCTTTTAGATGGTAGGGGATGAATTCCAATGTTCTGACAGAGATTTAATCTAAGTAGTTTGTTTTGCCATCGGTTTTGAGAATCTTTGACTTCAATACTTTATTAGCTATATTTCTGGTGGTTCCTGGTATTTTATGTAAATTGGATGAAGCTATACTAAAGACCATGAAAGAAATATCACAATTGAGTACAGGGAACCAATCTAAAATCCTTAGATGTTGTGTTGATAATGATGATGGGGTGCCATCTATTGACAATGCAAGCAGAAACGTTTCTGTAGGTTGCAAGGTTTCTAATGAAGACCATCTCCCAGCTGGGGTCTGGGAAGAAGCCAGTTGGGACGACAGCTTACATGCAACGAGTGGAACACCTCATGCAATGTCCTTGTGAAGTTCAAAGGGGTATGTGTTATATGTTTTTCTTCTCTTGAGCTTGTTTAAAACTTATATCTGCTTTTTGAATTTTTACGTCTTGGACGATTGGAATTGTACTTTTTACAAACATTAATTATGGTTTGCCCAATGCCTATAGTGAGTTGGCTGGTCCTTAGCGCCAACTCTATGCACATGGTATCTACATGGTGCTAATTATATATAAGTTCGTACCCCTTGAGAAATTTGTATTGGTTCGGGTAAATAACAATATAATTGTTTCATTCCTTCTTTTGGCTTGCAGCTGAGGATTGGCTGAAACCTAGTGTAATATTGGAGGCATTTGAAGCTAGAGCTGTTAGGATGTCTGTTGCCTGTGCTCAAAGCCTTAGTGGATTTTCAAATCCAGAGGAGGGTAGGTTCTCTCTAGCTTAATTGAGAAATATGCATTCTCTTTCGTCGGTTATTTTTCCTATCATGTTACTCAACCAAGTTAACCCTTGCACGTTCTACTATTTGATGGTCATACTTTCAATTCTTACCATAAAATTTGGCATTCTTCAGGTCATATAATTTAAAAAGTTTGGATGAGTTTTAAAAAACATCATTTTCTTATGATATATAGTAAGCAAATAGGTTCAATGCTATACGGCAAAGGTTGTGAATAGCCTCTTTTGCTTTGAAGTTGTTGAAGTCCATAAGTTTAACGTGCTTCCACTTTTTTTTTTTTCCTTCAGGTTTTGCTGAAATCTCAGCTGATTTGGTTGAGGCTGCAGTTGCTCATTGTCAGTTAATTATTGTTTCCAAGTAAGCTTCTCCAGTCTCATCCACTCGGAATGTCGAGTGCACAAAATTAATAATTACCGAGGTTTCTTATTGTGGTGTTCTGAAGAAAGTCCTTCGGAATAATTAGTTTTATGGAAGGAGCCAAACTATATTTTCGTGGCAATTTTTAAGGAATTGGCTGTGGAAGTTGAACATCGATGCATGGGATCGATTTACTGTTGGCTGCTTCTTTTTTGTTTTCTCAAAAGCTCTCTAAGAAACTTCTTTTTCAGGTTCATTGAAAAGCTGCAACAAGAGATACCAGGAAAGGGAGTGAAAACACAGTTGGAGAACCTCTGTAATGTGTATGCTTTGCATCTTTTACACAAACATCTCGGTGATTTTGTCTCCACTGGCTGCATTACCCCTGAGCAAGGCACACTAGCAAACGAACAGCTGAGGTTACTCTACGCCCAGGTTGGTTTTTCATTAATTCGACTTTGTTAATATGGTGCTCAGCTTGAAAGGCTGCTGCTATCCACTAGTTCTGATCTCATTAGCCTTAGGTCCGTCCAAATGCTGTTGCCCTTGTCGATGCATTCAATTACACGGACCACTACCTTGGCTCAGTTCTTGGTTGCCACGATGGAGATGTGTATCAAAAACTCTACGACGAAGCATGGAAGAGCCCTTTGAACGATACAGATGTGCCAGATGGTTACCGTGAGTACATTCGGCCAATTTTAAAGCAACATTTTCGCAATGCAAGACTCTAAGCAAAACAACTTAAGTACCATGCAGTTGGTTGAATGTTTGAACTGTATATTAGGTTATATGATTTATGAATGAATAAAGGGCCGAGATTTCAACCACTCCGAAAGAGGAAGGTTCAGCTTCACTGGTCTTCGGCAGAGCTATCCATAATCTCTCAGATTATGGCTGATTTATTGTTATTTGGGACTTCAAATTCTTATGTAGTGGGATAAAAATTAAGGATAATATTTTTGTTCGTATCATTCTTCCAACTTCTGTTACACGAATTCTTCGGTAATGGTTGTTGTATCTATGTGCGACACTTTATCACAAAAGTTGACAAGATCGGATCTTTGAAAATGTATTGAATTTGAAATGCACTGCTTGAATTTTTAAAAGTTATTGCCCAAACTTCTAAAATATATTAACTTTGAGAATGAATTGAGAAGATGTGAAATTAAAATTGCCTTACTCCTTCAAGTAGAATTCAGCAATGAGACATGACGAGGAGATGTCAAGAAAAAGGAACACGGAGATAAAGCCAAAACTTGCATTATTCCAAATCAAAACAAAATAACTAAATCGTACATATTTTTTTTTTCTGCCTTAGGCCCCATTGCCTTGAATACTACTTTTTTTTTTTTTAACTTTATAATATGTCAAGGAATTGTAAGAAGCAAAGCAATTCCTCCAGTATATTATTTCAAAACAATATCCACCATGGAAGTGCCACTGGATGCAGAGTTAGAGACTCAATCCTCTTCCTCTTCATCTTCATCATCCCGTCTGGTGAATGAGTCGGCAGGATTTAAGCCTGGGAAAATTCGGAAAATGAAGAATGCAAATGAAAGCAAGAGCAAGGTTAAAAAAGGTGAATTAGTTGAGGGGAAACATCCAACATATAAGGGAGTTAGAATGCGTCAATGGGGCAAATGGGTATCCGAAATCCGAGAACCAAGAAAAAAATCAAGAATTTGGCTAGGCACATTTCTTACAGCTGAAATGGCCGCTCGAGCACATGATGTAGCAGCTCTTACGATTAAAGGCGACTCAGCTTATCTCAATTTCCCTGAGATTGCTCACCAGCTTCCTCGTCCAGTTAGTGCATCAGCCAAGGATATCCAAGCTGCTGCTGCTAAAGCAGCTGCCTTGACCTACACGAAAAGCCAGAAAGTTGATGCAGAACTGAGCCAGGTTGATGGAATATTGGTTCCTGGGTCTCATGACATTCAAGACTCGTCAGGCTTACCTTCCAATTCAATCAATAATGATGATGATGCATTCATTGACCTTCCAGATCTGTTGGTCGACATGAATTATCAGATTGATGAGTTCCGGGGCTTATTTTCATGGCAGCTGCCTGCAACTGGTGATCCTGTTGAAAATGGGCTTGGATACGAGGAGCCTTCCCTTGGGGAATTACTGTTGTAGAGAGAATTAAAGATCAAGAGAGAGCAACTCTCAGCTTGCCTGTAATTTTCGAAGCTTCGAGGCTTGGAATTTGGAACATCATCCTCTAATCAATATGGTGCAAGACAAGATGGAAATTTAATTACAGGTTTGATTTAAAATCTTGTTAGCCAAAAATCCTACTATGGAATTCTTTTGATTATCTGATAAGTCATTGTTCATCCATACCAAAGTCACCCAGTTCAAGTCCAACCCTTAGCACAGTTGAGTCATGAAGTCATTTGATATCCAACTGATTAAAGTTCCATTCTATAAAAAAAAAAAAAAAAAAAAAAGTCACCTTGTTGAAGATGATATGGGAGTTTTCACTTCATTTATATCAAATGAACGTTGTAAATATGATCAAATGATAAAGTAATGAAACAGCGTCAAAGAATTCCATCATGTGTTGATGAATTCTTTTTGTTTTTAATTATATAGATACACACACATAGACACACTGTCTTATGCATTTGTTTAAGAAAATACATTAAATAATTTAAAGCTGATACTCCACGTGAGAGGAAAAAAAGCAGCATCTAGAAGGAACATTGATCTTTACTTTCTTCGCCTGACAAAAGAAATCAAAGCGAATGATTTGGAACAGCTGTTTTTGGATTCAAAGCTTCGGAAAAATTCCAAATTGGTTACCCTTACCCAAACACACACACACACACACACAAAGAAGCTTGCCTTCAAAAAATATAAAAATCCATTTTTTTTTATCTTTTTAAATGCTAAATTGAACTTTTTATAACAAAGAAAAAGGTATTATTACAGAATATATTTCAAACATTAAACCTTCAAACTACATTAACTTAGCCCCCCCGTTTTACTATTAGAGCCAAGAAATATTATTCTTAACAATTTTTCTTTTCTTTTTTTTTAAAAAAAAAATTTTATTTGATTGGTAGACATAATAAACAACATCGAGACATAAATTTAGCTTAGCTGTACTACCAACAAATGTTAAGTGGCAATTTGGCCTTATCTTCACCATCTTTTTCATCCTTAAGTCACTTCCCCTCTAGCCTCCTCCTTTATCAATATCAAGAAAATTTTATATTGCCTGGATTTAAAAAAAAGCATTTAGCATAGATATGTATTCAATACCGATATAGCTTATCTTTAAATATATATATATATATCATAAAAATATATCACACAAGAATAATTTAAAAATGAAATTTCTGCATAATATTAAAAAAAAATGCATTCTTTTTATATTTTGAATTTAATTTCTAAAATGTGACATTTTGATATTATTAAGGAAAATTTTCCTTCAAGACTGAGCGGTGTGATCAAATCAACATTTATTTGTAATAAAAACAACTGAAGAATAATTGGCCTTTTATCGAACTTAACAATAAATCAGTCCACATGTTTTTCATAGCTTCATCCAAAATACCAATTATTCATGGCCAAATGCGCATTCATTTATTGGGAGTGGGGATTGATAATGTACAAGATAGTACAAGAGAAAATAACATCAAAATCATTGTATTATTTTAGGAGAAGCTTCAAGTACATAATCGTAGCTAAATTTGTAATAGAGTACAAAATTACATGATTTTTTTTTAATAAATACATACATACGTGCAAATTATCTAACATATGTCAAATATGCAGCTAACTTTAACTATTCCCATTATTTTATTTTATGTTTTCGTTATAAATATATTCATGGCTCTAACTTTTTATTAATGAAATTGTACAATGACTTGCATTGAATTAGGGTTTGATTTATCGTGGGTTAAGTTTACGAGATTTAAATTTTTTTAAAATCTTTTAATCAAGTTCGATTTTGATTTGATTTATTTATAAAATATTATTTAAATAATTTTGCTTATATTAATTGAATCATGTTGCTTATAGAAACAAAAGTGCATATTGTTCTTTTAGAAAATTTTCGAAATTCAAGATATTTTCATTGGAAAAAAAAAAGGGGTTAAAAGCAAGGGAAAAATGGAAAATCAAATCGAACTATTATCGATTCTAATTATTGACATGTGAAATTGAAGTATCTTAATTATGGAATTTGGCCAGGTTGTGTCGTTTTTACATCTTAATTGCAAATGTTGGGGTCTTATTAGGACAGGGTTTTGCCACATAGTGCAGAAATAACATGCCCCCGATCAAAGGTTTGAGACACAAGGAGGGTCTCAATTGATTGATTTAATAGTGATCTACACCCTTAATTTATTTACTTTGGAAATTAATTTCTTAAAATGAAAATGATTCCATATAGATATAGTTTTCCCTTTGGGAATATAAAAATGTGAACGGATTTTAATTGGAATTTTTTTTTATAAAATTAACTTCATGTTTTTACTTAATGAATTGAATAACCAATATAACATGACATATATATATATATATATTCTATTTATATAGGTGCAAATTTATCATATTAATTATTTTACTTTAAAAAAAAAGAGTATTTAGGTGCTAAATTGAATAATATTGGAACAAAAAATAATAAATAGGGATTAAAGGAGATGATTAATTAGTGTAAATTGACCTTTGAATCATTCTTGTTTCTCCATTAGTCTATTTTCATTTTGTTATATAAAATTTAATTATTGATATTTTTACCAACAAAATTATTGAAAAAAAAAGTTCTCTTTAAAAATTTGAACACGAAAAGCAAATTGATCTGGACATGGTTATAAACTTGTATTACGGCCCAATAGACTAAATATTGGTCCATGAAATTGGTTATTGGGGCCTAGCTATCATTGAAAATCTTCAACTTAGAGCCCAATAGAATCGAATAAAAAAGAGTGTATATATATATATATATATATATATATATTTGGTGGAATTGTTATATGTTAGTTCAGTTTGAAAATTCTACCAATAAATTTAATAAAATGATGCATGACTTTGTAAGATATATTTAAAAAATTACTATAATGCAAAATATTTATTTATTTATTAATTTGTTTATAAAATTTTCGTTGATAATTTATAAAAAAATAAATATAGTTTTATTTATATTAAGATGATATTAAAAGAAGTGACTTTTTAGGCATCTAAAAAGAACAAGCCATATCATAATTTTTTTAAAAAAATTTAACTAATATTGCACACTCTTGATTATTAAATTAACTTTAATTAAGATTTCCCCTTTTTCTTCATCCTAGCATGCTTTCAATTTTTTCTGAAAAAAAAAAAATATTACTCACATGTATCTATTATAAATTCTATTTAATCAAATTTTTGTAAATGGAAGGACAGTTTTGTTTTATTTATTTATTTTTCATTAATGGATTAAACAAATTAAAATAGTTAGGGAAGGAAGAAGCAGATGAAATGGAAATTTTCTTTTAAAAAAATTAGGGAACACCTCAAAGATTAATTTAGTACTAATAAGTACATAGTATTTAATATAAATTTTTGACAAAGTATGATATAGCATATTTTAAGTAGAATTTTTTAAAAAATTATTTTTTAATATCATCCTAATATAATTTATTTACAAAATTTAAAATTTTCATTGATAATTTATAAAAAACTGAAAATATAATTTTATTTAGCTGGACAATATAATTTATTTTTTTTCCTAAAAGATATAAATTTACTTTTTTTTCCCCTTTCTGCCCAATAAAGTAAAAAATTGTACGGACTTATTATGTAACTTAAGTCTCCGCTATTTAATCTCTGATTGGTCCACTTCGACCAAGAGCTAAAGCGGAGCAAAAATTTTCAGTCAATCTTTTTTTCCCTTTTTTTTTTTTTTTTTCAAATTATTTGATTTTCCCCTTATTTTCGATCTTTTTGTAGCTCATGGATTAGTGATTAGAGTGTAGAACTCAGATTAAAATCTTGGAATCGAAGGAGTTAATTTCAAATTCGAGATCTCTCCATGGCCGGCCCCCCCCCCTTTTTTTTTTTTCCTACCCTTGTTCAACCCTACGTTTATCAGGTAACATTTTGGCATTTGATCTGTTATGATTTCCTCGCATTGTTGAAGAATTGCAAAGTGGGGTTTCCTTAAATAGAGTTGACTCTGACTCTATTTCTCTTCAAATGGATCCGTTTATAATCAATTTGTATGTAAACTTTGTATAGTCTTGAACCTGAACTGATCAAACTGTGAGAGTGGCTAGTTATAAATGACAAATTCGGGAAACAGTAACTACTTTTTTTTAGCTTTTCTAAAGGAAATTAATGGAAATTAGAATGTTAATTTTGTGTAGTCCGAATGTCGCAGCATTAATATATATATATATATATATATATATATATATCAATAACAATCTCATGTTGGTATAAAATCGTGTAGAGTCAGCAAGATGCTGTGATCCCATTTCAAATGTTGGATGGTAAGGCTCAAATAGTTCAGATACTTCCAAGCTTTTTATCAGGTATGTTTACGTCCGTGATCCTGTGTATATGATTGTAATTTTTTTTGCTTTTTATTTAATTGGTTCTTTAATTTACCAGTTAATGTTGAAGCCGCAAGAGAAGTTTATCGCAAAACCTGGTATTTTGTTTTGCTCTCTGTTGTACTCCATGGTTGGGTTAATTCTACTGTTTTATGTTTTAGTAATGTAGGCCTTCATCGTTGTTTTAGTATTTTGGTGATTATGCACTTATATCTGATGGTACAGTTACGAATGGCGATGTTTTCTAGACAGGAGATACTATGATACTACGATAAAAATATTAGTTTACCTTTCTCTGTACTTCTCATTTGAAGTTAGCAAATCCAATAGCTGCATGGAAATTCCTTTTTGCTGCATGATTAGCTTGCTTTTCATTCCATTGACTGGAATTTTTTATGTCACCTTGTGAACTTGTTTTGTAGCCAGATGCATTTCTTTGCTCCATCAATGATGTGAAAGTCAATAATACTGTTGATCAGCGGCCACGGAATCTTGTGACTGGTGTGGAGGTGAGATGACAATAACTTAAGTTTTCGCATTTCCCTTCTTCTCTTAGTTGTATTCTCAAGCTGCGTTTTCAAAGATTTTTTTTCCTTAAATGTATTTCTATTTCTTTGGTTTATTTCTCAAAAGTTTTTAGGCTGTTTTTCTATCTGTCTATTTGATGGACATGGTATGGGAACAACAGGGATTTGTGAGACAGAAGTTATCTGGCCAGGGGCTTGCATTTATCATTGCTGTTGGTTCTGGGATATATCTTTCCTCTTATAAATCCTTAATCTTTTGCCAGACTTAATTGAGTTCAAAAGATTCCAATTTCATTTTACCTTTTTCTTGTGGTTTCATGACAGGTCTCAGTAAGCTAAGTAGTACACTACATACTTTGTTATTATATGCGAATTCGAAGGCATGTTTTGGACGTCATATAAGAGCATGTACTATTTTCATTCTTCCCCATTTTTTTTTTTTTTTTCTAATGATCCTTTTGTTCTCCCCTTCCCTCCTAGGAAAGGAAAAGAAGAAAAGAAAAAGAAAAGCAAAAAAAAACTCCTTTTCGTGTTGCTTAACCAGTCACTGATAACATATTCCTTTTTGCTAATTGCGGCAAAATTTTGAAGTTGATATTGCTAGGTAAACATTTAGTTTCTTTCTTTTCCTAGTTGTGCAGAAAAATCTTGAGGTAGGTGAGGTATTAGCAGTTGATGCGTCATGCGTCGTGGCCCTTACTGCTTCCATCGACGTTCAAATCAAATACAATGGTCCAATAAGAAGAGCAGTCTTTGGGGTAATTTGCATTCAGCTATTATTATTATTATTTTTTTTTTGGGTACACTTTCGAGTTTCGATATGATGGTCCAATAAAGACTGCATTCTTCTACTTTAAAGAATTATTGATTATACATTGTTCATCGATCTTCATCTTGTAACTAGCCCTGAAGTCATTAAAATTTCGGGGTTTTTTTTTAAAATATCTCTTCTGAAACCATATTATAAACGCACTGAATAGCACTTGGTTGATTACGCTACTTCTACTCTCTCGGTTCACTTATTAGACTTTGCTTGATGCCTATGACTGCATATTTACTTATATATGGCCTTGTAATTTTCGTTGTTCTCTTCGATGTGAAATTTCAGGGTGACCATTTGGTGACAGCCGTTCTAACAGGACCTGGTATCATATTCATCCAGAGTTTGCCATTTCATCGATTTTCGCAGCGAATTGCAAGGTAATTTCTCGTTGCAGCATGAATTCCCCAAAAAACACTTGCTGACTCACAGTTATCTTTCCCTGTCTTTTATTATCCCTTTTCCCGAAGCCAAGGTTTAATAAAATGAATGAATTCGTTCTGGTTTGCAGGGCGGTAACATCTCCAAACATGAGGGAAAATCCTAAGTTTTTTTGTTCAAATGGCGATTTTCTTTTTTCCAGCATATGTGGTGATTGTACTTGCTTTAATATTGACGGATGTGTGAAAATTTCTTTCTATCTCTCCAACCCTAATTTTTATTGAACAGTGTATGATTTTTTTTTTGTTCCCTTCATCTTTTGTAAATCTAGATCCAATAGATCAAAGTGTTTACTTCAAAGTAAAGAAACTGTTGTTGTATTTGTGTTTAATTTTACTTCTATATATTCGAGATTTAAATAGTGACATATTTTGATTATTATTTTTTTATCGATATTTATACATAATAATTGATCGTGGTAATATTTATTAACGTATCTAATTATAATAAATATCTAAGTGATTAAAGATGTATTCACGATTGTAATTTAAATTCTTGATATATATATTAAAATTTGTTTAAATTTTAATATTAATCTTTATATTTTATAATTTAATTTATTTAAATTATAATTTAAGTCAAAATAATTTAATTTAAATTAAAAAAAATTATTTTAAATTCAATTTAATTAGGATCAGGTTTATTCGTCCGGACATGTTTAATTAATATCACGCGCCTGTGTTGCGTGCGAACGTTGCGTGCGAACGAAGTATATGAAACATATCCTGGAAGGTGATGGGAAACCGCCTTTACCAGTTTGGAGTTTATAAAAACTCTCCTAGCGTACCAAAGTAGATCAAATAAAAATTAATTAAAAAAATTGAAAAGCGCTTCTCCAGTAGCCTGGTTTTCGCCTCTTCCCCAATTCCAAGTTCGCTCTCCTTCTGAAACCGTCCCCTTAAACCCTAGCCCTAGAGGTTCACGACGATAGCTAATCATTTGGATCTCTCCAATCTTTTAATCATCCCTTTTCAATTACGGCGTATCAGAATCTGGACCTTCGAAGTTGCCGAGGTTTTCTGTGATGATCGATCGGTTGTGGGATGCTTTTCTGACGATTTATCTTTGGTTCGAGTCCTAGAAGATCTGCATCGGGGGAGAATTGATTAATTCGGAGCTTGTTTTCTGAGAGAATAATCGAAGAGTTCGTGTGAATTTGATCAAGATCTATTACCAAGGGGCTCTTTCATAATTCACTTCGATTTTCACTGATCTAATTCGAAACTTCCGGTTTTGCTGAAAATTCAAAAAAAAAAAAAAATTGGCGATTTTGCTAC
This sequence comes from Adansonia grandidieri, assembly GCA_038382065.1. NCBI lineage: Eukaryota > Viridiplantae > Streptophyta > Magnoliopsida > Malvales > Malvaceae > Adansonia > Adansonia grandidieri. The sequence continues at coordinate 15,913,262 of JBBYHK010000023.1, read as the reverse complement.
AAAATTGTGGAGAAAATTTCAGAGTTGATTTCTGGAAGAGAGCATCGGATTTTGCATTGGCGACGAGTTTGGTTCTGTTTCTCTTAGAATAAGAAAAAATAAAGATCAAATTGTTTGTACTGTTCATATTTGGCTTTATTTTTTGAGTGAATATCAGGCCTAATTTTTTTCTTGAAGGCCAATATACAAGTTCATTACTTCATTACAATACTAATTTCTTTTTCGTGTTCCTATTATTTTATTATTACGAGTAAAAACAAAAAATATGGCTGTTTATTACAAGTTTAAGAGTGCAAAAGACTTTGATTCAATTACCATGGATGGTCCGTTCATAAGCGTTGGTACGTTGAAAGAAAAAATATTTGAATCAAAGCACTTGGGCAGGGGTACCGACTTCGATCTCGTTGTCACCAATGCCCAAACTAACGAAGGTTGGTCTTCACTCTTTTAACTAATTTGTTGAGCGTACTTTGAACGTTTAGAGCTGGTTCATCTTTAAAAGGAAAAAAAAAAAAAAAGAGAGAGAGAGAGAGAGAGCTAATGGTTACTCGGATACTTAGATATTTAACCAAGTCAATGGAAAGAATGGTTTGTTTAAGGGAGGGATTCTTATAGTTAAATCTAGCAATAAAATGTCAGTTAGGAGGTTGGCCAAATCTATATTTCTGTTGGAATTCTCATCGGGCTCTATATTGGCTCACTTTGTTTCCCGACTGGATATGAGGATTTTATTTTAATAATTGTTTGTCGTTCATGGATTAGTCTATTCATAGTGTTTTAAAGTTGTGTTTCCTCTTTTCAATTTCAGAATATCCTGATGAAGCAATGTTAATCCCAAAAAATACTTCTGTATTAATTCGCCGGGTTCCTGGAAGGCCTCGCATGCCCATTGTTGCTGCTCAAGAGTACGATCTCAATCCTTTAGAAACCTAGCCACCCAAATATTTTAACTTTAGTGAACTTTTTAGAAAAGAACGTAAGAAAGGCTTAGTTAACTGCATGAACTCTATCAGTTGTGTGTTCAGATCAGTTTCCACTCGTACTGTGCCTAGTATTTATGAGACGAAATTTGATTCTAGTTTTGAGTTTGGGCCTTTTTATGCTTTACAGGCCCAAGGTTGAAGATCAGATTGAAAATGGTCAACCAGAAAAGATTAACTTCTTGGATGCTAATTCATCTGTTCAGAAATATGTAAGCTTTGTTCCTGCCATATTTTTCTTGTTGAAAATTGGTTTGTCTTCATGCTACTATTGTCTGCTGTCAATGCATTTGTAGATTGTTGTATTTAATAGCAAAGAGAAAACAATAGAAACTTGATATTAAGCTTGATTTTTACTTGTAGGCTGAAGACTCTGAATGGGATGAATTTGGGATTGATTTATATTCAATACCTGAAACGCTGCCACTGCAGTCAAGCAATCCACCTCCGGATGCTCCCCCTGCTAATAAAGCTGATGAGGACAGCAAGATTAAGGCTTTAATTGATTCTCCTGCCTTAGACTGGCAGCGGTGAGATGACTGCTTTTTCTTTTCTTTTTTTGTTGTGTTCATGCAACATTTGTTGGTAATGACTTTGATCATTTTGGACTTGCAGCCAAGGTGCAAATGGTTTTGGACCTGGTGGAGGCTTTGGACGGGGTGTGGGTGGAAGAATGGGCAGGCGTGGTTTTGGTGATTCTCTTATGCACTTTTTGTTTTTATTACATCATTTATCATGGGGGGGGGGTTGTGTGAGAGTCTGTGCATATGCTCTATGCTAAATCTCTAGATTATTGAAGTTTGATATTTTCTGTTGCTTATTGTTGCAGTATAAATAAGCCTCTATGCTTTTTTGCATGTGATGCTAGTAGTGTGATTTCTTAGTTTGTGCATGTAGATGTGTGGATGTGAGTGTGCTGGCCATGTCTGTAGTTGCATTACTAAGTCTGAGCTTGTTGTTAGTCTATGCTGATGTATATTTGTTGAAGTTGAACTTTCAATGTTTTAGTTGCATGACATATAATGACTTTTTGTGTAAATATGTGTGTGCTTGAAAGAGTGATGGCCATTTATGCTCATTTGAGATCACGTGAGGTTTGAAACTTCGTGGGAGCTTTCATTTCTGTTATTGTGCTTCTGGAGCTGAAATTTATGTTTTTCTCATTCATGTCAACTAGGATTGGAGCAGAAAACACCCCCGCCGGGTTATGTTTGTCACCGTTGTAAGGTGCCTGGTATGTTGATAATACTTTGTTCTTTTTCTAGAGATTATACATTTTAGCGAACTTGTGCTTATTATGGAAGTTGTGATTCAGGGCATTTTATTCAGCACTGCCCCACAAATGGTGATCCAAACTATGATATCAAAAGGGTGAAGCCTCCAACTGGTATTCCAAAGTCGATGCTAATGGTGACTCAAGATGGCTCTTATGCATTGCCAAGTGGAGCAGTTGCAGTTTTGAAGCCCAATGAGTAACTTTTCTGCCTTATAAGTGTAATTTTGTCTATGCGCACAGGGAATACTAGATTTTATGATTGAAAATCAATTTTTTGTTTCCAACAGGGCAGCTTTTGAGAAAGAAATTGAGGGCTTGCCTTCCATACGTTCTGTTGGTGACCTTCCACCTGAACTCCACTGCCCATTGTGCAAGGAAGTAATGAAAGATGCTGTTCTAACTAGCAAATGTTGTTTTAAGAGTTTTTGCGATAAATGTGAGTTGTGTTGCTACTTATTCAATGCATCTTCTGGTTCATTTTCCCTGCCAATGGTGTTGTTTATGCATGTTGAAGCTTACTTTAACAAAATGTTACTCAGGTATAAGGGACCACATTATCTCAAAGTCAATGTGTGTATGTGGGGCAACAGACATACTTGCTGATGATCTTCTGCCAAATAAAACCTTAAGAGATACAATTAATCGCATATTGGAGTCTGGTAACAGTAGTGCTGACAATGCTGGAAGCACTTTTCAAGTTCAAGGTTCATCTGCTATTGACAAATTGTCATGAAATTCACATTCAATGATTTCTATGATGTAAGAATTATTATTGATTTGTCCTGTCTTTCAAATTTAGATATGGAATCTGCCCGTTGCTCTCAGCCAAAAATTCCATCTCCTACTACATCTGTTGCATCAAAGGGAGAGAAGAAGCCAGTATCTGCTAAGGAAGAAAGTCCTAATGAGAATGATAAAGCTAAAGAGGTGAAGGTAGCTATTCCCCCACAGCAGATCTTGGAGAAAGTAAAGATTTCTAAACCAGCTGATGCATCGGAGGCCACTCTGGAGTCAATGACTGTGAAGGAACCTGCATCAAAAGGGAGTGCCCCACTTGCTGAGCAAGAAGTGTTACAGAAGGTGGCTTCTGGAGAGGCAGGTAATGATTGTTTGTTTCTTAAGTTATTGGTTATGTTTGTTGGGTGAGGTTGAAAGACAACCTTTAATAACATTGAGACTGATCTCCTTGTGAGAGTGGTGAGATTTAAGGTTCAAACCTGGGTGGGACTTATCCCACTCCACATCAGCCACAGTACCGTTCATATTCTTAAAGATTGTGGCCAGGATGTATTTCTTGTGTCCTTAAAAGAAATTTTCTGGTGTATCTATTAAGAACATACATTCTTCAGGCAGTAAATATTTATGTCATCTTCTTTCCTGTTCCATCTTGCATTCAAAGTTAGATGGATGTTCTGTCTGTGTGTTATTGAGAGAGTAAAGAGTATTATTTCTTTAGTGGAAATCAGGAAAATAAATGGATTGAAGTTTTAATTTTGATGTTTTTCTTCTTCAGGAAAGAAAAAGAAAAAGAAGGTTCGATTGCCAGCAAATGGTAGGTCTTCAGGCCCTTTTTCACTTTTGGTGATGGTGCAAACTACATGCGAGTTTCGTAAAATCTTTAGGAATGTTTTCTAACCTGAATCTTAATCTTTTTTGCCCTCTAGACTTGCAGTGGAAAACCCCTCAGGATCTTGCAGCTGAGAACTATATGGTGTCTATGGGTCCCACTGCCTATAACCCTTACTGGAATGGTATGCAGCCTGTGATGGATGGATTTATGGGTTCTTATGCTGGTGTGATGCCCTATATGGGGGGCTATGGAGTAGGACCATTGGACATGCCATTTGGAGGTGTCATGCCTGCAGATCCTTTTGGTGCTCAAAGTTACATGTTTCCTCCTGTCCCACCTCTGAGGTATGTGTAGCATTTGTTAAATAGGCTATACTATGTTAATATCAGTTGCATTTGTGTGGCTTGAGTGTTTGAGTTGCGTGTTTCCTCCTGTCCCACCTTCGAGATACAACATTTGTTAAATAGCCTATACTTTGTTAATGTCAGTTATGTTTTTATTGCTTGAGTGTGTGCATGGCCTTTTTTTCTGTTTCGAAAGTATTATTGGATTGAATATCAATGAGCTTATAACTTCCTATGGAACTTGATGCTATCTGGACATCTATGATCTCAATGCTTTGTAGAGATCCTGCTGGGTTTGGAATGGGTATGAACGTTGCCCTACCTATCATGAACAGAGAGGAATTTGAGGCTCGGCAAGCTGATTTGAGGAGGAAGTGTGAAAATGAGAGACGATGTGGAAGGTACTGAGCATAATTTCTCATTCTAAGCTTAGTAGGTAACTAATTGTTGGTCAATTGGAATCCCATTGAACTGGGAATAATTCGTAGTCATTTGGTTATTCCTGGGTTATAGTGCATGCAAGTCCTGAGATCCCTGAAAACGGCTTGCTGTAGGTTTAAACTTAAGAAAATATTGTTTGCAGATATGGATTACACATGATTAATTGGTTTACTTACTATTTCCAAAATTGTTGCAGGGAGTTCTCCAGAGATCGGGAATTTGGTAGACAAGTGAGCAGCAATGGTGATGTTTTGTCATTGAAGTCAAAATCTGTATGTATTCTTTTATCTTCGTAGTTTTCTTTTGTTCTTTGTGTTTGTGATGCCAACAATGCTACAATGATACCATTTGGCTAGGGAACACATTTGTAGATAATGACTTTTTTGCCGGGGAAGGACTGTAAGATTATATTTTGTCAGTGTCATTAGGTTCGAAAATAAGGATTCATTGATTGTTTCAGTGGATGCTTTTTAAGTCTTACAATTTTGTTTTTGGTTATGCGCATAGAATTCAATGAGACAAACTAAATGAGAGGGGAAATATGCTTTCCCAGATGGAAGAAAATTCATTTTTTAGAAAAGAGTTTTTGTTTGTTTCTCCTTTGATGTTGAGTGCAATGGAATACATTTAACTTGATCATTTATTTATTTATTTTTTTGGTTAGCCTATTCCACGAATGTCAGGTGGTGGTGGCCATCACCGTGAACATCTTCGGCTCCAATCAGAGAGGACCTCACCAGAGCGCTACTTGCAGGACCATGAAGCACCTCCCCGCCCTTCAAAGAGTAAAGCTGACCATCATCATGATCGTGAACGTGATCGTGACTATGACTATGATGATTGTGACCGTGACCGCCATCGCCATCATCATCATCGATCTGAGTCTTCCAAGCTTGCCTCCGAAGCAACAGCCAAAGCCGTTTCCACGACTAGTACAGCAGGAATGGATAAGAAGCATAAGTCAAGTGTGTTTTCTCGCATTAGCTTCCCAGAAGAACCGACCAAGAAACGCAAGCTATCTTCTGATGCAGCTGCATTCTCTGGTCATCACAAGCCATCGTCCAATGGGTACTATGATGACTATAAGACTTCTTCAGCGTCCATCAAGGCAGTTTCTGCTACCAGTGGCGGTGGGAGGATGAGCAATAGTAGCAATGCTGTAGATTATGGGTCTAGTGAAGATGATGATAGACATTTCAAAAGAAAGCCCTCAAGGTACGACTCATTGAAGCGAGCATCAGCAGAGTGGGAAGAAGAATTCCAACATTCAAAAGGTTCCAAAGAACGAGATCGTAGCGGCTACGGTAAACATAGGTAGAATATAGAAGAAAGTCGTAGTGCTGCTTTCTATTATTGCACCACTATAACATCCAATGGTAGAAATTGTGGAGAGGTGATACAAAGTGTTTTTGCAATGTATTCTATTATCAGAAACCATTCTTAATCTCATCTCACAAGCATATATATATGTACCAGAAATGCTTTATGGTTAACACAATTTTTATTATATGCTGATTGTAAATGGTGATGTAAAGCAACATGGAGCAACCATGCCCATGCTATTCTAAATTTCAATGCTATAATAATTTTTCATTCCATTATTCAGATTCAAGCCTACACAATCTACAAATTCAGTTCAGATGAACCACCAATAGTCTAAAGGAACATGTTCTTTATTCTGTATGGATCACAGTCCAAGTATATAAAAAAGTGTTGTTAATGTTAAAATTTGAATTTCAAATTAGTTGGACCTTTCTCTTATTTCAGGTTCAAGGAACACATGCTCCATTTAAAGGCCAATTTCAATCATTCGAACAATATCTTATAAATGCATCCTATCAGAACAATATCGTCAACAAAGGATGTTTTAAATTGCTTTGTTGCCGGTTCTTTGCTTATCTAATTGTACAAAAACATGTTATCGTTTGGCTAAACCAAAGCAGGCAAATCCAACCGGCAAGCCATGCTACTTACTAGTGATACTGATACGAGAAACCTGAGCATATTCATCATTTTAAAACAAAAGCACAATCATGACGTCAATGCCATTTTCCAGCGACAAAGGCTCATGCAAAAAGACAACTTCCATCACACATCACCACATGAAAGAAAGAAACAATGGGAAAAAACGAAAAGCTGCTATGCATAGATGTTAAATTCATAAAATTATTAGCTAATTAATTGTGACATATGCCAATGTTATGATAAAGTTTGTCGACAAACCATAACAGGATAATGTGATCTATGAAACTTCCTTAATAAATTGATGGCGCTGAAAAAAAAAAAAAAAAAAAAAAAAGAGTTCCGAAAGAAGTCATCTTTTAAGTGCCAGCTTCTACAGCTATTGTTGTGGCAACATTTAAGTTTAACTAAGGTTTAAAAAGTTTCTCACCGAGACAATTTGCAGAGTTTTGTGCAAAAGCCTGAGAACCTTGAGAGGCAATGCATTGCAAGGGATATGAGATTTAGGAAGAGCATTCGCTCGGTTCATTTAGAAGTACAAAATTAGAAGATAACCAAGTGGTATTTTTTTAAAAAGGAAAATTAGAAGATACCAATTTTTTTTTTTTTTAACTTCTTGATAGAGGCTTATTCATTTAGAAGGGTTTGCCTGATTTATTTGCACCTGAGTGAGCTCTGAGCGGCGACCCCATTACTGTAATTGCAGTATATATATATATATATATATATATATATATATATATATATATATATATGAGAAGAGAAATATATTTGAAAAATATCTATAAAGCTTTTATGTACCTAAA